>JADRCD010232728.1:0-15115 GCA_019843815.1 Montemys delectorum
AGTCTCATCCATAACAAAGATAATTTTAGCAATCTATGGCAGCTGAGAGGGAAGTAGTCAGATTTCTTTAAGTCTGTAGTCTCTAACAAATTGGCTATTCCCAAGTGGATGGCCACACATTAAATATATGGATAGTATAAATTGCATTTGATAGATTTGAGAAGAAGGAAGAAGAAGGAGGAGGAGAAGAAGAAGGAGACAAAATTGGGTAAAAAACATACTAGATTGCTATAGAAGGAGTTGAAGACTGGGGTAAATATGTCAAAAAATCAATGAACCAAATTTACAAGAACTAATTAAATAGTAGTTAAATCAGTGATACAGACAATTACTCATTTGTCTGAGTCTGATTCCTCTTTCCCCTTGTTCTTATAAGAATAATGTAGGATGAAAAAAATGATGTTGATCAAGCTTACTCAAACTTGTGATGTTTAGTAATCTTGTCATCTGTTGGTGGTTGTATTTAGACCTATGCTGGGATACAAGACTGTACATGGCTAATAATTCTAAGAGAGCTGTTTCACCGAAGATCATTGAAGAAGGCCTTCATCTAAAAGAGTTGTAACTCTAAGGTCCTGAAAGAAGCCGATTTCCACCCTTCCCAGCCAAACTAGACCAGGATTCTGTAGATCCCACTCTTTGTGGACTCTGCTTCATCATTCCAGCCTTGTCTACAGTGGAACTTGGATACTCTGGGGAAGAAAACAGAGGAAACAGAACTGCAGCTGGCACCTGAAGCACATAACATATCTTATGATTCATAGCAGTAGCAAAATTACAGTTATGAAGTAGCAATGAAATAATTTTATGATTAAGGCTCACTACAATATGAAGAACTATTTCAAAAGGTCACAGTATTTGTAGGTTGAGAACCACTAATATAAAAGTTTTGTTGTTTTGTTTTCTATGTGTGACAAATTCTTACTATGTAGCCTTGGATTGCCTTCATCTCTGTAAGATGAGGTGGTCTGAAACTCGCAAAGTTTCACCTGCCTCTGCCCTCTGCCTCTCTAGTCCTTGATTAAAGGTGTGAAGCACCACACATGCTCAAGTAACACTGTAATATGAGACATTTAAAAGTATTTTGTAAAGTAATTAGATAATTTCCGGAAGATAGCCTGTGTGGAAGGCTTTATTCTAGAGTTGGGAAGAGCTCTCTGTAAACTTTGGAAAGTGGGAAGAAATTTTTAAGGTGCTCATTGGCTACAGTTTAAAATACTGTGAAGGCTTCAGTTGTGTGGAGAGTCATGCCAGGAATGCCAGGAACTTCCTGGTCAGGTCTTATCTGCAAACAGGAAGTTGAACTTCCTGGTTTGCTAAGGACTATGTAACATTCATGTAGAGAGTGTGGGGGGTTGGGCTCCCAGACAAGGTCCAAGAAAGGGAAGTCCTGTTGGTAAAGAGTCCTCCATTTTATGCTCAGCTCAGAGGAGTTATCTCGACATGGTAGACTGTGACTTAAATTAGAAGGGAATCTCCACAAATAAATAAATATCTGTGTTTTCCAATGGTCTGAGACCACCCCCGTGAAAGGATCCTTCAATCCCCAACAGGGTCACAACTAATAGGTTGAGAAAGGCTTTTTTTCTTGAACATGATGAAGGGAAACAAGGAAAATACACTTAAAAATGTTTTTCCCTCTTACCCCCTCACCAACATGGTTAAAATAGTCGGAAGCAAATGTAATTATGTAGCAGTAATTATTGAGTCATAAACATAGACCATCAGGATCAGGGGCAGACACCATCTGGAGTAGGAATGCTTGACAAGGAAGAGGGTCAGACATTTGATCTTGGGGCCATGAGGGAGGGAGGCACTTAAAGTTGCCCTCACCTTGACTGTGCAGAGTTAATCAAGTGAAACAGTGTGGAGAATTGGATTTGGAAATGCCCAGAAAATTACTCATCACAGCTCCAATATCATTGGTGACTCATGCAAACATTAAGCCAAGCCATTCTCTCTAGTCATAATTCCAGAGTCTTCCTCAAACTCCTGAGTCAGAGAAATCTGGGGGAGTTTATGGTAGAGAACTTTGGATTGTCTGATTAGTGATTCTCAAACTTGATTGCTTGTCTTTTGTGAGCTGGGTCATTGTGTTGTCATAAAATGCATCCATTGAAAACCAGCCCCCAATGTGATGGCTTTTAGGGATTAGTACACCCGTTAAAAAAGGATGATCTCTCCCCCTATCTCCCTCTCTCTCTGTCATCTGTTTGTTTCTTTCTGTCCCTGTCTGTATATCTGTCTCTTGTCTGTTTTTCTGTCTGTTTCCCATATATATCATATGTCATATATCTCAGTGTGCCTGTCTGTCTGTATGTCCATCTGTCTGTGTAATAGAATGAGAAGATGCTCCAAATAGACTCTGGAGTACTGGACCCAGAATCCTTGACTTCCCACTGCTTAGAACAGAGAGGCTTGCATTATTTAAGCCACCAGTCCCTGATGTATTTGGTAGAGCAGCTTGAATTAGCTGGGACAAGGCAGAAATCTCTTGACATAGGGTGGGTGGAAGGGTTAGATTTAATACACTAGTAAAGCTATTTCCTCTGTCCTACAACCACCACTACTTCATGGTTTTCAATGCCAACGACAGCATGACTGTTATGTAACCCAAATGGTTCTGTAGGGAAGCAACCTAGTTCATGCCAGCCTAGGAATCATAAAAGTTACTAAGCAGAACAATGAAGTGGCTTTCTTTCTTTCTTCTTGCATTTTGACTATTTTTTTTCCTTTCTCTCTTATTTTTGTGAGTCTTAATAACAACAGATATCAAATTGTAGACTAGTAGTTTACATTGGTTAACTACCTATTCATTCCAACTGTTACAACTTCTCACATCTGGGTCCAGTGTTCCCAGGTTCTTGGCCTGTTGTTCAAGAAATTGATTTAGAGCTTCAGTCAGATTGTAAGTTAGCACGAAAGTTTTCTGAAGATTTATTTGTTCTTTTTTTTTTCATGTATGAATGTTTGCTTACAAGATATGCTGAAATAGAACCTAAATTTTCTGTAAGAGCAACTAGGGTTGTTAACCTCTTAGCCATCTCCAGCCCTTTAATTTAAGTATTATTTAAAGAAAAAAAACAATATAAAAGATCAAAATGTACAGGAAGGAGACAGTGGTCACACAAGAAAAGATACTCAAGGCCATGATTAATAGTTTGGGTCTTCTTGGTGGAGTTTAAGAGACTTGATTATTTGGGAATACAATTTCAATGATTCTTTATTCTGTTAGGATGATTCCTTGCTTTGCAATTGGATTAGGTAAGCCTTTTTCTCACTGTATGCATCCCTTCCCATAATGCACTTGGCTTTAATTATGTGCACATCCTATTATACACAGGCATAAGTAAATTCACCCTAAATATTCACTTGAGGGCTTAGTTTTGCCATACTTAGGATGTCCCCCAAACCAGTTTAAACTAGGTAAGCCCTTCTATACTTGGACCAGGATGCATTTAGAATATGTTTGACCAAGTCTGATGGTCATTAAAGAGATTATAAATTGAATACAAATTAAGCCCAGTGGAAACTGGACTTCTGAGTTTGCTAAAAGCATTGTTTGTAGAAGGGTATGTTGTATAATATGTGCAGCTGAAGGAGTGAGACTTCTAAGTACATTATTAGAAAAAGTCATGAATAACTCAAACCAAGCAGAGTCCTAGCTTACTAAACTATTCCTTGTGTTTACCTGCCTCATGATATCTTAATTGTCTGTATAATTGGTAATCCACTTAATTCATCAAACATTGCTGGAGAAGATATTATGTTGCATGGGAAGCCATTTAGCTAACAGAGAGTCTATAGAAACCACCCCCCAGTTAAAGGTGACATATAGCATGGCATACTAAAATATAAAAAAATAAGAAAAAATACTAAAAAAATAAAATCTGAATTAAGAATAGACTTTACATAATGTGCTATTTTAACCCTCAGTTATAACAAATTATGAATTACTAATAATAGGGAATAATATAGAGGTATCCATATATTGAAAATATATGCAAAAAAGGGTATAGAAAATAAAAAAATAAAAACTTGCTCTTAGGAATGGAGCTAGAACTCAGATTTAAATTCAAGTTACACAGTATGTTTTAGAACAGATTTAGCTAACTCTCAGAAATCTCTAACATGAATCCTAGTGGACAAAAACATTTTGTTCATGGTTGAACCTTTACAAAGAATCCCCAAATTTTCTCTTTCACAAAAGATTTTTATTCCTCTCTGTAGATAGTTATGACAAGTTGTCAACAAAGACAAAGACATTTATACTGAAAACCTTAGAGAATGTAAGCCTGAATATAAACAAACAAACAAAAAACCCTAAAAACCAAACTAAAACAAAATAAGAAGCCTGCTGTGAAACAGCCCATAATGAGTACAAACATCTTTACAGAATGGAACTTCACTCTGGAGAAAAGTGAAATTTCCCAAGTCACAATGTTCCATAGGTGGGAGGTGAAACAAAACTGGCAATCACTTTCTTATCAAAGACCTGTAGAGTAAAAGTTGTTTCTTTTTTGGGGGGGGGGGAAGGAAAGAGTTTATTTCTCTTACATACTCATATCATAGTTCATCTAGCCAGGCATAGTTCATCAGGCAACCAGGGAAAGAACACAAACAGGACAGGAACCTGAAGTCAGGAGTGAATGCAGAAGTCATGGAGGAGTGCTCTCCACTTGCTTGCTCCTCATGGCTTGCTTAGCCTGCTTTCTTATAAAACCCAGGACCACCAGCCCAAGGATGACCCACCCTAAACTGACTGGGCCTCCCCACATCAATCATCACACTAATGACTAGTTAAGAAAATGCCCTACAGGCTTTTCTACAGACCAATGTTAGGAAGATATTTTCTCCATTGGGGTTCCCACCTATGAGGTGATTCAGTTTATGTCAAGTGGATATAAAACTAGCCAGAACTGTGAATAAGAAATGCATAAATGGAAGTAGATCATGGCTGTGCTCCTCCCCATTATGCAGGACTGAAAGCCCATGATGGCAGGCTAAGCATAACACAGTTGTTTCTTTATCGGTAGCAAATTTTGTTCTTATTTTGTAGTTGATGCATACAATAAGCAGCTATTAAAGGATCAGTCATTAACTTTTGTGATTATGTTGTCTGAAGTTTCTCCTGCATCTTTGGTTATTAGGGATAAAGCAGAGAAGAATGAATTTCCCCAATTGTTTCTACTATTAAGAGAGACAATTGATTTTGGTCCCTCTAAAATCAAAATATACTATTTGGATTCCCAGATTAATGGTCTATATTTGTGTGCTGAAATCTCTTCTTGATCCATTTCCATATGGCATAAAAATAAATCTTATGTCTTGTCTATCTAATTTCTGTTGGTTCCAGCAAGAAAGTCTGCTATATATTTTCCAGGTCTTGCTTAAGGATTGGTATATTAGCCTATGCATGGTTGCAATGGTTGTTTCTATTGTTTATGTCATTGGATTTAGAATAATATAGTTGATTCACTATAGTTGAATAATATTGTTGGTCAAGTCTGTGAGGACATTTCCAAAACCTATAGGATGGTCTGTCCCCAGTGTGGAGAGCACATTCCAACCTGAAACCAGATAACAGAGTTTCCAGGAAAATGAGCATTCTAATGTCTGCCATTTCTTCTTTTGGAGCAAATGTGACTATGTGATTGCTGCCATCTTGCATTAAAACAAGTCTTCAGCTTCCCCGTCTGTCTTCTAGTGTAGACTCATCACAATGATCACTTTTCCAGGGGACTTTAGGCTTTTAGTATCAGATAAGAACTGGACTCATATCCAGCTTCTTGGATTAAGGAGCCACAGGATTCTCAGCCTTCCCAGCATGCATGCAGCCAAGTGTTGGACAATTCAGCCTCCTACTGTGAAAGCCTGTTGAATAAATTCCCATATACATTTTATATTATATCAGTTCTATTAAAAGCACTACCTACAGCAGAGAAATACATTCTTTTCTTGTAGGGAAAAACATTTTTAATTATTTTACAGTTGTCTGCATCTGTATAAGTGCAGCAAGTGCCTACAAATGCTTCTAGAGTTCAGATGATAGCTATGAGCTACATGTGGGTGCTGGGAACCAAACCAGGTCCTATGAAAGAGCAATAAGTGCTTTTAACCACTGATGCTTCTTTCTAGCACCATAGGCAAGTCTTTTAACTCTGCCCAATTTTAAAAGATTCAGGAAAGGGTTAAACAAAATATTTTTCTTATTTAGTTTGACAAAAAGTCACAATATTGCTAAAAGCTCTATTGCAAACAGCATATAAAATATATAAGATAAAGTACATAAGATTGAGTATATAAGATAGAGTATCTAACACTATGAAAGATGAATGAAACCAACTTATATCTTTCTTTGCTTTTCAACTAATCTGTTTATTCACTTTCCATCCCAATAATAGTAGCTCCCCCATCCTTGTGCCCCACCACATTCCCCATCAGCCACCCCATTTATCCATGTGTCCCCCCACTCTTTCCCATCGGCGCTATGCTATGCTCTTCTTTGTCCTCCCTTCCCCTAATTCTCTGTTTTCTGACACTAGAACAAGGGACTCAGATGTGTATTTTACATATCTAAGAAACATATCTGGCCTCCAGACTCAGCCAGCATCCCTCAATTTCTACCTGGCATACTCCAACCCTGAAGTTTCCAGCCCAAGTCCTCCCAGACTCTTTTCCCCATATGACCCAGAAATTTTGCAGCTACTGCACCCTCTTCTCTCTCTACCTTGCGAATGCATGCTCTTTTTTTCTCTCTCTTCTTCCTCTCTTCTCTTTGCCTTCTCATGGCCACTTCCCTGGCCTTCTTCCCTGGGACATGTAAACTGACCCCATGCAAGAGCAGCTTCCTAATGGACATACATTTAATATAATCTGGTTTGAATGGCTCATTTACAGGTAGAGAAATAACTTATCAGCCCCTTCCCCACTTATCCTTCACCTCTGAGAAGGGTGAGGTCACCTCCTGGGTACCAACCTACCTTGGCACATCCAGCCACTGCAGGAGTAGGTACATCTTTCCCCATTGAGTTCAGACAAAACAGAACCCTTAGGGGAACAGAATTAGGGTAAGCCCCCGTTCCAGTTATTGGGGAACCTACATGAAGAGCAAGCAGCACATCTGTTGCTATATATGTATGGGAGATGGGGCTTGGTCCAGATCTTGTTATTCTCTTTTGTTAGTGATTCAGTTTCTGAGCGCTCCCAAAGGTTCAGGTTAATTGACTCCATTGGTCTACTTGTAGATTCCCAATCCACTCTGGATTCCTCAGTCCTTCCTTCAACGATTCCACAAGACAGCCCAAGCTCTGTCTAATGTTTGGTTGTGAGTATCTATGTCTGTTCCAGTCAGATCCTGAGTGTGTCATGTCTTCCATCTCAAGTGTCTCCATGGCAGTCACAGAAATAAAATATATCATCATCCAAATTTTGAGACCAGTTAAGTGAGGCTTGTACCTGAAAGATTTAGTGCTAGAGAAAATGGACAAATAAACATAGCCACGCTTTAATATAATCAATGTCTGAGTATAGTAGAGGAGAAAAATAAATGTGCCATATTTTCATCTAAAAGCCTGCAGTAAGGTGGAAGCACCATATAGTATACATCTCTGATATGACCTAGCCATATAATTCTTTAAAACTTCCCAATTGTCAATTCCCCTTAGTCATTGACTCAGCATTTTACAGGCTAATTCCAGAGCATCTCTTCAGAATTTATTAAAAACCAAGAGAGAGAGCTGCAATCATATCCCCAAGGAATAAATTTTTAAAATATTTCTAACTCCTAGCAGGGGAAACAAAAGAAACTTCTGGACACTATTAGGATATTTTGTTGTAAAATTTAACTAAATGCTAATCAACAAAAGTAGAATTTTAACTAAGAAGTAAAAACTTGGACATAGTTACAGAGCACAAGCTTACTTTTCCTGATTAGGAAATCACTACACATGCACATACATAACTGGCTTTCTGGATAACTGACTCTTGTAATCTTATGGATGACTTTCCTTCTTTCTTTCTTTTTTTTTCTTACTCATTTTGTTTTGTGTATGTGTATTTTGCAGGCCTATATGTATGTTAACCACACATATGCAGTGTCTGTGAAGGCTGAAAGGTTTAGAAGGCATCAGAGTCCCCAAATGCTGGAGTCATGAGTGGTTGGATGCTGTCTATTGTCTGTGCTGGGAGTTGTATCTAGGTTCTCTGAAAAAGTAATATGTTTCCTTCCTGTTGATGGGCATCTCTCTGGCTCTGGACTACTACTTTTTAATACAAATAACTATGTAAAGATGTACATATACTTGCCTGAAAAGAAAACCATAATTGTGATTGTACCATTAGTACAAAAAACAATCGTTATGTTAGCAAAAGCCTTCTTTACTCAAGTCTTGGTGTTCATAGTCTAACTTTGTGTTAGAGAATCTGTAATAATGAGCAAGGTAATCATATTTCTGAGCCTTAAAGTTCCCTTCTAGAGATGGAAAATAATTATATATGTATACATATATATTATTATATACATGCATATATAGTGTGTACATATATATATGTATATATCACAAGTTTATTAAGAGAATGAGAGTAAAACTAATCCATGCAAATCAATTAGCTATTGATATCCAGTATAAAATAAGATCTATGAATATCAGGTGTAATTGTTTTTGATGTTTGTGGATACAGAATTAGTACTCAGAGTAGCCATATCTATAGCTATATGTCAATACCTGCAATTACATACCTTGCATTTCCCACCATTCTTCATTTCATGTCCTCTCTTCCAATGTTTCACATTCTACTTTTAATCTGATATGCCCTGGAAAGCTAGAGAAAACACTTTATGTAGTGTGAGATTTAATAGATAAGCAAGAAATATAAGTAAAGGCCTTTTGCCTTTACTATAGGGTTCTAGGGGAAGATATTCTTTTGGCTCAAGATCAGTGTTTATTATTGATCTGAGGAATTGCTAGAAAGTTCACTGTTAAATGGCATGGCAATATATTTGCATGACCTAAGCCTATATTCTTGCTTATTACACACAAACTAAAACTATTATCTTTTGAAATATAAAACCAAGTTCCTCATGTCTTTGTTTTAAGAACACAATAGTCTAAAGAATTATTTTGATGTGTTCAGTAATATTATAGCTTATTTTCTTATCAAGTTAATTAGCGACTTTCAGCAAAATACAATAATACATATTAATTTAATCTTTTAGAGTCAATTTATTTCTGTGTTGTATGTCTAAGGATAGGATCTCATTCAACAGCATAGTTTTGTCTTGAACTCACTGTGATCCTCCTGCCTCAACCTTTGGAGTGTTGCATGATTCTAGTTTTGTGTATCTTCCTTTAATTCATAGAAATGAATACACAATTACATCATCTTGATCAAAGAACTCCCATGTCAAAGGGCGGAGAACACTGCTTTCTCAGCAGAAGTCAGAAAATCTTTAGCCAGTATCTTATGGATCTGAAAATAACAGGTTCCAATCAAACACAGCCTCAATACTTAGTCAACAAGAAAACAAAAGGTGGTCCTTTCCAGTAGGTTTGATTAGTCAGTTTCATACAAAGGAAAAGATAAACATGTCTTAATTTACAGATGGTGATGGTAAATATTTTAAATCGAAGCCTGTTCAGACATTTCTTTCCTTGCAGACATTTTCTCCCTCCTTATAAATATTTTAGTCAGATGCTGACACTTGTTATTTGTTAAAAGGCCTGAAAATAATTTTCTTTTAAAGTTATCAGCTTCACACATTGCTTAACCAAATGGTGAAGTACATTATGATTCTAAAAGGTAATCACAATCTGATAATACAAATATAAATTATGTCAAGGTTTTATATATATATTTCTGTGGCCTGAGGAGTTTGTCCTTGGTTTCAATAGTATTATTTTATTTTTGTCTTCCTTGTTTATGCTAATATTTGTATTTACTGAATTAGGAAATAGGTTATTCTTAAGTAATTGTGTTTGAAATGTTAGGTGTTTTAGGTTAACAAAATCTGAGCTGAAAATTGTAAGGCTTAGGAATGGAATAGGAATAGAATAGGAATAGAATAGGAATAGAATGTCTGTACTATTGTATTAGTGTTGGGTAAAAAAGTTTGTGGTATTGGGCTGAAAGAAGAGAAATTTCTCAAATCTTGAGAGTTAGGAATTAATTATTATTTAGAGGAAACTGAATGATATTATTTGAAAAAACTTTATTATTTAGAAAAAATGCCAACAAGAAGAGCTCCAAAGTGTCAAAAAATTCAGGTGTTTATACTAGTACTATATATTGTCTATTGAGGAAATTTAATTTGACTTTTATTTAATTATATCATCCTACCTTTAACAAACAATATTGTTTGAACGGCTTTTATAAATCATTAATATGATCTTTAATTTGAAAAAGTGCAAATGTGTTCATTACTAAACTTCAAGAATTATAGTAGACAAAATGTCTGCCATAATCCTGTGTGTCTTTGAGACCTTTATGATAGTTTTTTTTTCCTTTGTCTCCCCTCTGTTCTCTCAGCTTTAGTCTTTTTAACTTCAGCAGTACTATGACATCTTAACCATCCTGGTTCCTGATTACACTTCTCCATTACGTTTACTGTTCAGATACTGGCACTAAGTATCCCAGTCATCACTATTCAGCAAATTACCAAACCTTTCCTGTAGAAAAAGCTCTTCTCTAAAGTGGTCATAAGTTTTAATCATAAGATAAATATCTTAAGATTTACCTGTATTTCTAAAACTAATCTCTTTGGTTCTTTAGTCCATCAGAAAATGGATTTTTGGGTTCACCACAATAAATCCATTAAGCAGGCATATTTTAGTGAGTCCATGATGAAAATATAATTAGGCCTGAATTGCTCAGAATCCCAAATCATCCATAAATATAGAAAAGCTTCTTCTTATAGCTCCCTGTCCTCCACCTTTCTATATCAAAATTGACAGCTCCTGTATAATATGCATGTATAATCCTGAGTATCTGATAACTTTTGTTCTTTAGGGCTTGAACAAAAAAAGTAGATTCTATTAAACTTTATACTTGCTTGCCATTCACAAAGACTGATTTGACTATTTCTTCCAAGGGACTTTGCATCATTCATTCATTTCCTCCTTAGCTTGAGAGTTACTAATGAGCTCAAAAAACATACCTTCATCTTCCCCTTGTATTTCATTGTGGGAATTGTGGTTGTCAGCAACATCAGTCCACTGTCTTCTGACTCAAAAACACAAATACATGGATCCATAGATATGAGGCATCTAAAATAGAGTTCACAGAAATAAATGGTAGAATGCTGTGTTGTGAAGCACTAAAGACAGGTAAAAAGCTTTATTTACTTCAGTCTACATGGAGTTTATGGAACATACGCAAGTTTAGCGGTCTACCATAGGACATTTTCCTCATGCCTCTATGTGCACTTAACTATTCATATGGAGGGATAGATTGCATACCAGGTTGTCTAACCGTATAAAGAACATAAAACTTGATTCATATGAACACATAGCATTCAATATCTGATATTAATAATGATATTTGATATTGATTTGATATCAAGTTGATATTGATATAAGAGTTGGAGGTATTTCAACATAGAAATCCAGAAAAGTGTCCCAAAGATAATGTATCTCATGTCTGTTACTTTGCAAATGTGAGAAGAATTCTAGTAAGATAGTTTTGAGAGGAAATGTAGATCTTGCTATAATATGCATGACTTCTCCTTGTCAGTTGCTCTACCTGTGTAATCTAATGAGTTTCTTCTAAACTTAAGGTAGTTGAGAATACTTATCTCCAGGCAAAATTTATATGGGTTTAATTTTATAAAAATTATGTACTAGAAAATCTTTTGCTCATGCTTCCTGTGGCACTTTTGTTATTGCTATTCAGATAGCATATTCTATTGCTCAGAGACTACCCTAGGATAATTTCCTGTGCCTCTGAATCTATTTTCTGTTAATTGGTAAGAAAGCCAACTTAAATTAGTCAAAGAGAAAAAGATCTATGTATATATACTTTTACATTATTATTTTAATTTTAAAAGATTAATTATTAATTGGTGAAATTTCTCTGTAGTGTCCTCTAGAGAGGGAAAACGCATTCTAGCATCAGAGCCAGTATGCCAATTTTCAGTGTCCAGAGGTATTGTCTTAGGTACAAAAAGGATAGAAAGTTATAAGATTGACTTCATGATCTCACATAACTTGTACTTCATGTTATTTATGTAATTATAGAGACATGAGTGACCAAAAAGTGTTTAGATATGTAAAGTAGAAATTTCTTTATATAAGAATAATCATTCATAGTATATATGATTTACAAAAGCTAGCACAAACTTAGATGGCATAGTGGTAGAGTTTGGGCTATAAGCATGGCAAGGAATTATGTTAGAAACCATAATCCTTTTAACAAGAAAAGAAAAGTGTGTACAAAATTGTGGCCAGTTATTGGTGTGTATTTTTGAGAAAGAAGAGAGACATGCTTGATTGTAAAATTAAAATTATAGTTTCAGTGATGAATAAGTATGTGGGACCATGGTCATGTTCACAAAATATCAGAGCATTATTCTTAGCACAAACACAGTATGAAGAAATAGACTTTGCTGGCTAAATATAGTCATTGCAGATGAGCAATATGATGTTGGCGTACTTCACATTATTGATCTTTAAGCTTTGAACAATGATAGATACTGATAATTACTTGTACTACCATCACCAAGCCTTATGGGTCTTCATATAATCCTACATCTGGGGTCTTTATTGGTTTCCAGGATAATATTCTTGGAAGGAAGTATGACATAAAATACATATTCTAGTGTCAAGTTTTTAAGGGTCATTGGAGCACATGATCTTGCCTCTCCGTTGTCACATGCTGTTTGCTATAGTATGCTACCTCATGATAAACACACACACACACACACACACACACACACACATACACACACACACACACAAACAACTCCAAATGACAGGGACTGAATACTAGTAATAAGGTGAAATCTTTTTCCTTTTATAAGTTGCCTGTCTTGGGTATTTTATGATAATGGCAAAAAGCTGACTAACCCATATTTTAATTCATTGGGAGAATAGTTATTACAGAAATAACAGGATGAGAATATCTATACTATAGTCATAATATCTTCCATTGTGGGCCAAGATATTATCATGAAAGACAGAAATGTCTTATTTTTTAAAAAGTTATCTATTGGTTTAGCTACCCAATTAGATGAGTCCAGAGAAGCACAACCCTCACCCCTAATTAAAGAAGCTTCTTTTTGCAGCAAACAGCAAATGAAACCTGCTATGGAAATCCCTAAATTAGAGAAGTAAGCACTCTCAGCTTCTACATTTACAATACAATCCAAATCATTACAGCAGAAGCAATATAGCAATGAGGGCATAGAGGCATCAAAGAATCACAGGTCCCAGATATCAGATTCTTCATGGTACTACATACCATAAATAGCAACAATATAGTTACTTAAATAAGACTTGAAATATGATATCACCAGTCAACATGGCAATATGAATTAGAGAAATTTCAGGCCCCACCACAAGCTGAAATTCTTCAGGCAAATAATTCCTGAGAGAAAGAGAATCTGTTTCCTCCAGTGTGAAGAACCCTGATAAGTTAGTTAATCCCAAGTGGTTAATCCCAAGCATATATACATGTGATCAATACTACATGAACTCATTAGATCACATGTGTGTTTACACAGACATACCAGAGACATACACACAATACATATATCATATTTATATACCCAAATAAAATATATATTTATATGTTTCTATAAATGTTATTGTTATTTTGTGCCTAAGTACTATATTTATATTATTTCCATCTCTCTCTTCCTCCTCCATCTCCTTCCACCCTCCACTACAACTTCCTCTCAAACTTATGACCTCTGCTTTTATAAGTATTATTGTTATAATTGTTACATACAGAATACTCCAGATAATAAATTATTCAGTTTCTTAAATAATGAATTAAAATATCTCTATTAAAGATCTCTGAATTTATGCATACTCTTGTTTCTGAGGAAAGCAGAACTTTTATTGTGGACTTCTAGTCTCTGATTAACTTGTCACTTTTTCTCCTTCTAAGCTTCAGTATCTTGCACTACATGTATTCCTGTGTAAAACACTAATTAGATGTTCAGGGAATGATAATACTCTATGTGTCGATCTGAGTGGTAGCAGTCGGTTATATGTGGTCATTTTGGTCCAGGCTTGACACTGATCAATATTTTTTCAAGATTGTTAATAGACTTTTGAATTGATACTAGACATTTATTTGATACTTGTCTGATAGAATGTGTTCATTAACTATAGAATGTTGAAATGGAAGGAAAATAAAATCCCAACCTTCTGCTTAATAGTCTATAAACACAGTATTATATTATAGGCCCACCATTATATACTTATGTGGGTAAATTCATTTCATGTTCTCAGTACTAAACAATTATTTGGTTTAGCTCAGAAATCATCTGAAAATTTATTTGAAAATATTCATCCTAACCCTTGGAGAATCTATGCATTAATTCATAAAACCATATATATGACTTAAGGGGATATATAGTTTAGTGTGGTAAAGCTGAAAAAGCTTTGTTGGTTTGTTTGTTTGTTTTTTGTGCCTGTCCTGTTTGTTTGTTTTGTGCCTTTCCTGTGTGTTCCCTGTTTCTTATTGCACACTACAGATTCAGGTTTTAATTGCTCTATGATGAATTAAGGTCTCTAATCACTCTTGGTTTAGGTTTTGTGGGTGATGATAAGACACATTGTCAATTCCTGTCTTAACAGTATGTTCCAGAAACAACAAGCTATAGCCTACTAGCAAGGACACTGAAGTGGACTGCTGTGCACTTGGCTGTGAACATTGATTTCTGATCCAAGAAGACTGTTTCAATGGCAAGAAACCTTTCTTCAAAGACTTAGGTGGCTGCTTATTAGATCTCCCTGGACTACTATCAGACATTTCCTCCCTTCCTCCCTTCCTCCCTTCCTCCCTCCCTTCCTCCCTTCTTCCCTTCCTCCCTCCCTCCCTTCCCTCCTCCTTCTCTTCCTCCTCCTCCTTCTTCCTCTTTTTCATCTTCTTCCTCTCTCTCTCTCTCTCT
>JADRCD010232730.1:9127-26156 GCA_019843815.1 Montemys delectorum
AGAGAGAGAGAGAGAGAGAGAGAGAGAGAGAGAGAGAGAGAGAGAGATCCAGACCCAGACCCTTTTGTGGCCATTGCTGGAGTGGCAGGAACTAAATGAAGTCTAATCCCTTCACGACTTCTGACTGAAGCAAGAATTGTAAAAAGCATTTCAGTGCATCTTTGCACATTCAGGGGAATGTCATATCTTCCCCAATTTCCAAAGAACCAAAACAAAAGTCTACTCAACCTATGCCCATCTGAAAGGACAATGAAATTCATGTCCTACAAGGACACCTCAAAAGTCATCAAATTGGCAAAGCAGTCCAAGTTTTCAGAAAGAAAGGTGTCAGCTACATTGAATAGGCAGTGTGGATCAAAGCCAATGCCACAGTTGTCCATGTGGGCACTCACCCCAGCAAGGTGTCCTCACCAGGCTAAAGCTGCACAAAGACTGAAAAAAAGTTCCGAAATAAAAACCAAATCTCACCAAGTAGGAAAGGAAAGGGCAAATACAAAGAAGGAGCAATTGAAAAGTGTAAACAAAAGTAAAATTATATGTAAGCTGCATTCAAAACTGGTCAATGAAAGAGACAGGCGGAGGCAGAGGCACCCAGGATTCCTCAAGAGGTCCAAAGCGGGTACCTGCAACCGTCAACACCAAGAGAAAGGGAAGCTGCAAGTCAGGCTTGGAAGTGGCACAGATGACTACTGTCATCCCAGCACTTAGAAGCAAGGAAAGAAGGACAAGAGTTCAAGCTCAACCTCACCTATATAGTGAGTGCCAAGCCAGCTTGGGCCACACAGTAGGAACCTGTCTCGAAAAGCAATCAAGGAGCTGCAAACTCTGTTTCCACCTGTTACTAGCCCTCTTTTGAGAATGTGATTTGTCCTTCTCTGGTGATATCCCCAGCAGACCCCGTTAGCTTCTTCGTACAGGGCCTTGGTTGTTTCTTTTACACACGCTGTTCTCTCAACAACATTCTTAATGAACCCAACCTCTTGTTTCTCAGTTTTCTCTAGATAAACAGCTTCCAAGCATTCTGTTTCCTGTTGGCTCCCTGCAAGCCCTGATTCTCATCCAAACTTCTTACTAGCAGCACTGGAAAACTCTAACGGACATTGAAGACAATCCCAGAAATTCTAATCTAAAACATGTAGGGTTCAGGCTGCTTGTTAAGAGTTTTAAAAGCCTCTCAGTTGGCTCCAGTGTGCAGCCAAGGTGGACCTACTGCCCGGAGAAACAAAGGCTAAATCCACGTGCACACACCCCCCTCTCCTTTAAGTCCTCACAGCTACACTAAGCAGCCACGCTCCCCTAAGATGCCTTTTTCACAAGCCACTCTCAATTCCCATACCAGGAAGCCACACATGTTAAAGATCCAATTGACCAGTCAACTCTTCAGTAAAGCCCTTCTCTACTCAGAGAGGACAGGCTACCGCTCTACAACCATAACTCAAAGAGGTACTTCGGTCCCCCAAGCAAGACAGCTCTTGTTGGAAGAAGCACAGAGGTATCAGGACAGAATTGTGGAAGTGGTAGTGCTGGATCTGACCTCACCTTGGACAAATCTCCCCTACCCTGGGCCTCCGCCTCTTCTACTTCAGGATCCTTTGTAGACCTTCAGGCTAACAGATGTTGCTAATGCCAGAAACAATAGTGACACAAAGCAAGAGGTCTCAGGTGCGTCTAGCCTGATTCCACTCAGGACCCCAGACTCCAGAGGGAATTCTGAAAAATCCTGTTGTTTGCAGGGTAAAGCCAGCAAACACACAGTCTGAACAAGGAAGAACCATCTTACAAGATTCAGGGAGGGTCTTCCTCGGCCCTTCCCACTCTGCACTCAAGCTGGAAAATGTCAGCCAAACAGTGCTACGCGTATCCCTCAGTCATGTGAGATCAGAGCTTCAAAAAGAGATGTACTATTCAAAGTTTCAACATGAACACTAGTCAAAAAAAAAAAAAAAAGTTGCCTGTTGAGTATTGGCTACTGTTGATACAATGTGTTGATTGTCAGCTGAACCCCAGAACTTGCCAGCTTTTAGTGTGGAAG
This sequence comes from Montemys delectorum, assembly GCA_019843815.1. Lineage (NCBI taxonomy): Eukaryota > Metazoa > Chordata > Mammalia > Rodentia > Muridae > Montemys > Montemys delectorum. The sequence continues at coordinate 11,160 of JADRCD010232730.1, forward strand.
CCAGAGGGCTCTTGAGAAAAGGATCTGTCTACCTGAATTCCCAACCCTCTCACCCCAGCCTGTGATGTATGGTATAGGTATGTATCGCTGTGCCCCGTCCTCACTCTGTTCTTTCTAAAGCAAGGTCTGAAAAAACTCCAACGGTGAGTCAGTCCTCTCTCAGAAGCCCATGTGAAGAGGCACATGGCTTAAGTGGCTTGGTCAGTGACTATCCAGTTCAAGGTTGACTTGGGGTGGGCCAGCTGAGCCATCCCGGAACAAGTCTGAATGCCTGACAGAGGTGAGTTTCACAATGACAAAGGTGTGCTTGCCTTCTGCCCTTCCCTACGTCCCAGGATTCTACTTGACTAAGCAAAGGGAGGGTTCTAAGTATCGTATACATACCATACTTGCCCAAGACATTTCTCTTGGCTTTCTTCTTGGCCTCCTGAGAGTAACATGAGAAAGAACTGAATTAGGACTTTGGGCAAGTGAAGAAAACTTTTGCAAAAAGAAAGAACTTTAAATGACTGTCAGTGCAATCTCATACCCACAGCCGGCAGCCAGGGGAGAACCTTCCCTTCCCATCCCAGGCATCCCTTCGCAGCCCACACCACATCTGCATCCCACAGGCTTCTCTCACAACCCTACCTGTTTCTGAATAGAGGTTTTCACCTTCCTCTGCTGCTTCAAGGAATCTGGTAACCAGAAAAGCTGGCTCAGTCTTCTCCCCTACTGAGATTCCACACCTGCTAGGCTACCTACAGTGACCAGCCCCACTATGGTGACTCTCCTTCCCTGACCAGGACCAAGCAAGAAGCTGCTCTGAAATTGGAGTCTCCTGAGTTCTTCACGTGCCCCTGTGGGACCGTGGCAGGAAACACAACTGAACAGGGGCCGCATAACATTAGAGAACTATGAGGTATTGAGGGCAGCAGGGTGGTACCTAAATATCCATGCCCAGCAGGGCCCTCAACTCGATTCAGGTTGGGGCGCAGCTTCCTCAGATGAGCAGGATACCGCTGCGATGGTCTCTGCAGGTGGTAGGGATTATTAACAAAAAGCCTTTCTGTGGGTCTTTCTTTGACCCGAATACACGTATCTACCTAGTCCATAAACATTTTTTTTGAGAAACTGATGTTTGGCAGCAGGATTGTACCAATGTACAATGCAAAGACAAAGGAAAAGTAGTTGGAAACAGAGTCCAGAAGAACCAGAGGCATCCCTCCCCTTGCCCATGCCCCTATACTGACTTCCACTTCCATACAATCCAGCCCTCCGATCTTCAAGGCCTGGGTCCAGAGTAGCAGAGCAGAACAAAGTGTAAACAGAAAACCGATTCTGCCTTGAAGACCAATGGGCTCGATCTTCTCGTAGGCCTCCTCTGAGGTACGTGGCTCTTACTTGCAGGGTGAGGCGTTGGATAGTCAGATACATCTTAGATGAGATAGCACTTTCGGGTCGGCTCTTTTCCAGGGGAAGACTCTTTCTCATCTTGGACAATTCTATCTTCACCTCAGGGCCAACTATGGATTTCTCATGTGCCAAGATGCTAAAGGGACAAAGACAGCCAGACAGTCAGCAACATCTCTTCCCAGAGAGCGGGGCTAAGCAGTAAGACAAAAAGGACTGACATCTGAAGACATTTCCCCTTTGGCTCTAGAAAGGCTTGCATGGCCTCCCTCGGTAATGCACTCCCCCCTCAACTAGCATGACCACAACTGAGTCTCTTAAGGGTTTGCTGTATGCCAGGCTCCAATGCTTTTATATCACTAACCCCTTCCAGCACCCAAGGGCAGATGTTATCACCCTCCTCAGTGTGTAAATGAGGAGAACTAAGCAGAAATGAGCTGAATAAGTTACCAATATTCACAAAGCCAGGTAAGTTTCAATATACAATTCAAAGGTGTCACACTCTAAACCACATACACCATTCTGCCTCCCAAATGGACAAACGTCCATAATTAATCAGTAAAGACAAAAACAAAACAAAGGAGAGTGCACAGACTGTGCTCTGCTCAAGCACAATAGATGGTCTGACTGGATGGCGGTGGCAGTGGTGACTGTCACCCTGCCTGCCAGTAGACACAAACAAGAGGGGTCGAGGCTAGCTTCCTGTTCTCCTCAGGGCACATGGTTTTGCCTTTACTCAGCTTCAGTGAAAAGCAGGGTCTGGCTCTCTCCATCCTGCTCCACAGTGCTCACCACTCCTTCAGTAGATCCTGGGGAAGCATGTCAACTTGGGCCCAGAGTGGTATGTCGTCAGAACTTAATTGCTCCAAGAGGTGTACTGGGGATGGGGGAGGTACAATTGTTGCTGGACTTCCAGGGTAATACAGAGCTGTCTTGCTTTTCTGGAAGAGAAACAATGCAAGGGACTCTCTGAAGCATCCTTATCAAGCCTGTTTCTTCCCATCTATATTCCACCCTGACAAATGAAGCTCCCTGATTCCAGACAGTGTCAATTTGATTGAATTAAAAAAGACTGAGGGTGGCAGGCAGCAGGACTCAGTGGTAAACAACCCTTGCTGCACAAACTGAAGCCTGTGATGGGAGGAGAGAATCGACTCCCAAGAGTTGTCCTTTGATGTCTATACCCATACTACGGCACACATGTGTTTACACACATACACACACACACACACACACACACACACACACACACCACACACAAACTACTTATGATGATGATGACAACAACAAAAAATAATAACAACAATAAATAAAAGCATTAAAGAGATCAGACACATCCTCTGGATGTGTCTGTAAGGGCTCCGAGGCCCTTACAGGAGTGTAAGGAGTGGATTGTCCTTTAATGGAGTCATAATATGATGGAGAATAACTGGGAATCAGTTAGGGGAAGTGGAGCCTGGTTGGCAGCAGTAGGCATCGGGACACACGGCCCTGGAGGCCACAGATCTTCCTAGCTGCTTCCTGCACTCCCTTCTCTCTGCAGCTAGTCTATCAAGACCTGAACATCCTCTGCCACATGCTCCTGCCATCCCAACACTCTGCCAGGCTCATGAGGTCGAGCAACCACATGAGTGGACAGAAATCTCTTCTCCTGTGAAGCTTCTCTCTCAGGTATTTTAGTGCCAGCCACAACAACCACAAATAACACACAGGCCTCCTTCAATTTCCCCACCTCCTCTCCATCATGAAGGACACCCAACTTCTACCTTGCTGGGCTTCTAACGTCCTATTCCATTCAGATCAAGCCAAGATCAACTTGCTTTTCTGGAGAGGCCATTCCTTTATCCATTGAACAAACCAACAGTAACCATCTAATGAGATGCTAGACTGAAAACTGGAGTGGGAATTGATATTAAGGAAGGAGATGGAGCAGGGACTACTTTGAGGGACACGAGTCACATTTACCAGGAAGGCAGGTTTGGGATTAGAAACTCAGATTTCAGTAACCCCTGGTCCATTGGAATACTGCCCCATCACACTGGGGATTAGCTTGTAGCTGACAAAAGTCTTCCCTGGATGGCCAGTGTTTCCTCTGTCCTCTCTTCAAAGTATTCCTTATCTTCCTACAGAGAGTAGATAGGGAAGGGATCTGAAGCCATCTGTAGCTATTCTTAAAGAACAGGTTTCTTTTACCCTTTGCATAAAGGGGTTTGTCCACTCATATAAGAGGGCGTGTTAGGGGTGGAGAAAGCCATCAACCCTGCAGAATCACTTCATGAGGGACAAAGCCCGGAACTCACCTCTCTCAGTTTCTTTCTCTTCTTCCTAGGCCAGCTAGAAGCATCAGTCTTTTGAACTGGCCTTGAAATAAGAAAAAACAGAACTCATTCCCAGATATTTTAAATAGACACTAAGGCTATCTGTAAACGACAAGCCTAGAGACGGCAGGAAGCTACAGGTTTTCTTCTCTCATATATCCACCATTCTATCCCTGCCCCACCTTCCTCACGTTCCCTTTACATGAAAAGCAAGCTTCTATGGCTCATGTCGGTGACAGCATAGTGTACACACACAAACGCATGTGTAAGGAAGGACTATTTGGGCACAAAGAGAAAATGGAAAGAAATTCTTGAGGTTGCTATAAATGAGGAGACTGCTTTGTCATTATGGCTTTAATTTAGTCACTTAACAAGAACTGGAACATCAGTGATTGTTCAAGAAAAGCCAACCCCATTCCTATAGCAGTCAATGCTAGCCAGCCTCTGGGCCTCCCCTCTGCTTAGACACAAGACTGATAAGCTGTTCATTCTGCATCAATGCCCTAGGTCTCGGGGTTAAGATCAGAATTTTATGTTTTACTGAGGACTCTTTTCTTCATTTTTGAGGGAAAACAAAACAAAACAAACAAAAACAAATGTGTTTCTTTTTAAGTGAGAGTCTTTTTTTTTTTAAACACGTATTTATTGAGGGGGCTGAGGCTACACAGGCCACGGTGCAATGTGGGGCTCAGAGAGCACCCTGTCGAGTCACTTCTCTCAGGCTACCATGTGTGTTCCAGCGATCAAACGCAGGTCACTGGGATTGGTGGAAAGTGTCCTTGCTTGCTAAGTTGCCTCATGGGTCTAACATTTATTTCTTAAACCTCATAAACAAATTTAGCTTTGGGAGGAAGGACAGCAAGATGGTTTAGCAGGTAAAGGTGCCTGTCACCAAGCCTAATGCTGAGTTTGGTCCCTGGAGCCCACATGGTGGAAAGGAAGGAGAGCACCACCTACTTCGAATTCTCCTCTGACTTTCTTTCCTAAGTCATCCTTTGACTTTCGCATAGGCTCCTTGACATACCCCTGCCCCTTAGTAAATAAATGTTAAAAAAAAAAAAAAAAAAAGTGGAAAGTCCTGCCCAACTACCTGAGTTTGATCTCTGGATCCCATCCCACATGGTAGAAGAAGAACCAACTTCAATAAACTGTCTTCTGATCATTGCACCTGTGCTGTGACACACATGCATGCATATATATATATATATATATATATATATATATATATAAAACAAATAAATGTAGTAAGTAACCTGGACCACCTGTCTGTGCTATTTACTTCCATATGAAATTTGAAGTAGAGAATTCCCTCAGCATGCATCTCTCAGGACCTCACAACAAAACTCCAGTATAGTAAGAGGCAGGAGCAAGTCTTGATCACTTTCTGTGTTTGGTCGGCTGCTGCTTATAATGAGATAGCTAGAAGGGAGGTCACAAAAGGGAGGGGGTATACAGAAGACCACAGCGAGTTTAAGGAGCACGGACATCGAGGCCTCTAAGTTCTGGACAAGATGCTCACCTCATGTTCTTCTCTGTTTCTTCTGGAACCCAGGTCACAACCATGTTTCTGACATCTTCAGAGAAAGGAAGTTGTGCTTCATTCAAATTCAACACTGAGAGCTAGAAACAGGGGAATAATGGGGCCTGAGGCCCAGCCTCCTGCTAAAACTGAGCTTCAGGCCAAACACTGTCTTGTTATGTTACCAAAACAAACTGGTGATTCAGAAAATAATTAAAAAAAAAAAAAAAAAAAAAAAAAGAAAGAAAGAAAAGACATTTGTGGGGCTGGAGAGATGGCCCAGTGGTTAAGAGCACTTGTTGCTCTTGCAGAGAATTTGGGTTTGGTTCCTAGCACCTATGTGGCAGTACATAAACATTCATAACTCGAGTTCCAGGGAATCTGACACACTCTTCTGACCTCTACAGGCATCAGGCATAGAGACAGTACATATACACACATGCAGGCAAAACACTCATACATGTAAAATAAAATAATAAAATTGAATAGAAAAAAGGGATATTTCTAACCCTCCAAATCATCTTCAGAGTATTCTACCCTCCTGTATCAGATACCAACGCACGTACGTCTCAAGGGGAGGAATTTTTAAACAATAACCTTCCTCGTTTCTCCATGACATCAGTATAGAATTGAGGAAACCCAACCCATCTCCCATGAGGATGGGGATACTATCCCTTCTACCAGTCTACTGCAAACCCTTAGGTCCCCTGCAAGTGATGTGGCCTGAAGTCTGGCAGCAGAGAGATACACTGAGTACTGGTAACAAGGTTTCTTCCTGTAGTTCACCTGTCTACAACTACAGATACCCAGATGAGTTAGCGCACTGATTTCTCCCACCCTTGGGACTGATCAGGCAGCATTAGGGTTCAAAGAAATCCTGTAGATCATCTAGCTCATATTTCATTTAAGACCTTTTTCAAAGTTGTCAAGAAAAAATCTTTGCCTGCTGATCAGAATTGACTTGGGAAGGCAGAAATGGGTTCCAGGCCAGCCCGATCTACAGAATAAGCTCCAAGCCAGCCAGGGCTACATAGTGAGATCCTGTCTCAAAAACAAAAGCAAAAACAAACAAACAAAAAACCAAGAGGGAAGAAAAAGAAAGGAAGGGAGAGAACAGGGCAGAAAGAATCAGAATACTTCCCCTACGGTGCGGGCAACGATTACTCTATGCTCCTTTTGACCATAAAATCTAACTTTTTATTATTTTTAAGTTATATAAAATAATGATTTCATTATGACATCATATATGTATATAAAATCTCTGTCTAACTGTGGATCACAGTTTTTAAAGTTAGAAAGCTATCAGACTAGATGACCTTAAGGCACATTTTAAGCCTGACATTTTAGCAATCTAAGTTTTCTCCCTATAAAAAGAATGTCTACTTAAAAGCTGAACATGTTCTATATAGACAGAGAGAAAGTCCTCCCCTATTCCAAACATTCACAAATTACTCTGGGGTCTCTAACGACAATGTAGCATGTGAAGCTGTTAGCACAGAGCCTTGTATACAGTAAGGACCCAATACTAGACAGCTCTTACCAGCCTCTCATTCAAACTACATCTATCATGAAGAATAATATTGGGAATGGGGAGACAGGTCAGGGAGAAGAGGCAGGGCTGATTCCTAGCTCACAACCATCTATAACTCCAGCTCCAGGGAATCCGAGGCCCTCTTCTGGCCTTGGAGGGCAGGTACCAGGTACATGCATGGCGCACACACATACATGCAGGCAAAACAACCATACAGAAGAAAATAAAAATGTTTAAGAAACAATAATATCGAAGGCAAATATCCCCACAAATAAAGAGAAAATGTAGAGGAAGCAACTTTTTAAACTATGACTTACTTTGGGAGGTCTAGGAGAACGGCTAGTCTCATCTTTGTCACGTAAAGCCTTCCTAGACCTGGAAAATATATGTTCCAAGCATAAAACAAGAGACAAAGGGGGGAAAGCCAATGGAACAACTAAGTTTACATTCTGAAGAAAGCCCATCTATTGACTATGAAGGCCCTGAATTGTTTGTTTGTTTTTGAGACAGGGTTTCTCTGTAAAGTCCTAGCTGTCCTGGAACTCACTCTGTAGACCAGGCTGGCCTTGAGCTCAGAAATCCGCCTGCCTCTGCCTGCCAAGTGCTGGGACTAAAGGCGTGTGCCCCTACTGCCCAGCTGGATTTTTTTCTTTTAAAGATTTTATTTATTCTTTTATGTAGCAACAGTACATTGTTGCTGTCTTCAAACACACCAGAAGAGGGCATCAGATCCTATTACACATGGTTGTGAGCCACCATGTGGTTGGTGGGAATTGAACTCAGAACCTTTGGAAGAGCAATCAGTGCTCTTAACCACTGAGCCATCTCTCCAACCCAAAGGTCCTGGATTTTATATTGTCAGTAAGCACAGGTACCCCTCCATGCACATCATACACTACACTTTATAACTATCTATCTCCTCCAACTCAATCCATAGCCCAGGCCCTCTCTTGGTAGTTATACAGAACTAGGCACCGCGCCCTAAATAACAGAGTACTAAGGGCCACTTGCTGCTCAAGCCTGGCTACCTAACCTTGATCCTCGACACCCACACTGGAAACATAGAGCCCATTCCCAAAAGTTGTCCGCTGACTTCCACATGTGCAGTGTCATGCCTGGACGCTTGTATACACACACACACACACACACACACACACACACACACACACACACAAAGAGAAAAAGACTTCCTGTTAATAGGTTTTTTTTTTATCATTTGCTCCTTATTTTTTAAGACAACTTAAAGTTATGAATGAAGGAGTAATAATGGAGGTATGGGAAAACAAAGACTCCACACATCGTGGTTCATGAAGTCTTCTGGGATGGAGACTCAATTTCCACTCTTATTTCTGCAGCTCAGCTTCCTCTGCGCTCAGGCTGATCCTGCTCAATGTTCCTAAAAAACATCCTCTCCTTTGCAGGCCCTGCATGTGCTATTCCTATAGTTTAGAAGTTTCTTCCTGTCAACTCCCCACATGCAGGACTTCTGTGCTGCTCTAAGTTCAGGCTGGGGTCTGATGCTCGCTGTGCAGATGGGCATGCCCTAAGTTAGGAAGCCTTGCCTGTGCTTCTATAGCCCCGTGGAAGTCCTTTTAGGGCATTCCACACTGGATACCCCTGACTGCTTGTGGGTTTTCCCTCTCCAGCTAGAATGAAAGCCTTTGAGCACAGATGCCATCTTACTCCCATCAGATAAACAAAATCATGGAGGATCCCAGCACCCAGCCTGGACCCTCCCCTTACTACAACTATATCCATGAACTGCATACATGACTAAACAAAGGATGCCGTGACTGCCACTTTCAAAGGGGAGTAAAATCCAGGTGAGCAAATAGGATGCAGGGCTAGGGTGTATCCACAAGCACACAGGAACAACTGCTGCAGAAAGACTTCAGCAGACTCAGCACTCAGGGACTATGGGAAGGGGTAAAACGCAACCTTGCAAGTGGAGGAGGCATATTCAGTCATTCAACAGGAACCTTAGCTTCCACTCTGTGTCAGAGCTCTGTTACACAAGGAAACATCCTGTCTTGACCCCCCACTGCCCCCACCAAAAGAAGAAGAAGGAGGAGGAGGAGGAGGAGGAGGAGGAGGAGGAGGAGGAGGAGGAGGAAGAGGAGGAGGAGAAGAAGAAGAAGAAGAAGAAGAAGAAGAAGAAGAAGAAGAAGAAGAAGAAGAAGAAGAAGAAGAAGAAGAAGAAAAGAGAAACAGGAATAAGAATGCCATCATATAGCATCTGAGACCTATCACAGAGATCTCTCCTGCTTTGTCTCAGGCCATCGTCAGTCATATTTGCCTCAAGAATGAACAACTTTATTATATTCCTTCATGCTGTGGCTGTTGTTTGAGTCACAGTCTCTCTCCATAGCGCTGGATGTCCTGGAACTTTCTATGTAAACTAGGCTGGCTTCAAATTTACAGAGCTCCACCTGCCTCTGCCTCCTGAATGCTGGGATTAAAAGTTTGTGCCGCCACACCCAGCTTCTATGTCCTTTGAAGTGAGAGCTGTATTTTGTGGCAGCAAAGCAAACAAGTCATTAAAAGGCAAAAAAAAAAGGCCAAATCAAATGATGGTAAAGGTGTACATGGGAAATTTTAAATAGAGTGCTCACCTCTGTGAAAAAGCAATTCTTAAATTCAAACTGGATAACAAGGAAGAATTAGCTATGGGAGGATCTAAAGCAATTTTCTCAAATGGGCAATTCTGCTCTCAAGGGACATTGGGCAATGTATGGATTTGTCTTAGGCTGTCCCAGCTGCAGGTGAGGTAGTGCTAGCATGCAGTGGATACAGACAAGAATGAAATTCAACATCCACTGACACATAGCCCAGGCCCCTATAACAACTCTCCGACCCAAAGTCATGGTGGATAACAAAATGCCAGGCTAGGGAGCAAACTGTAGGTGCCTGCGCTGTGGTGTGGGAATTGTGGAGTACCTGACTGACAGAGGGGCCATATGGCTGGAACCTACTGAACAAAGAAGAGAGACACACAAGACTTCATCCAACGAGAATGCAGGACCTCCTGTGACAGTTTAAGTCACTCCAGGGACTTAATGAAGCTGAACAGAGGGTGGGAAGGCTGTTTGGGCAAAGTTGGAGACAGCAAGGCACCATCAGAAAAGCCATTTTGGCTCCGAGAAAAAGTGCAAGGATCCAAGAACAAGTTCTGGAGATTTATTTGCCCCAGAGGGATGAAGGCAGGTAATAACAGATGAAGCCAGGAGACAGAGGACAAGGGAGAAGAGGAAAGGATCAAGGGAGAAGGGGAAAGGACAAGGGAGAAGGGGAAAGGACAAGGGAGAAGGGTTAAAGGGACAAGGGAGAAGGGGAAAGGACAAGGGAGAAGGGGAAAGGACAAGGGAGAAGGGGAAAGGGCCAAGGGAGAAGGGGAAAGGACAAGGGAGAAGGGGAAAGGACAAGGGAGAAGGGGAAAGGACAAGGGAGAAGGGGTAAAGGGCTACCTCTGGATAGAGAGGAGACATGTGACACGTCTCCAGACTTTTGGCTACTTTGTGGGTTCCTTTTTCTTCCACCCTTTTCCACTCCTCTTCCCTTCCAACATCCTAGAACTAGGAAGAAGGGAAAGGGATAGAGGGGAAGGGGGCGATAGTATCGTTAGACTGCTTCCTGCTAATCTGGGGCATTGTGTTTCTTGGGGCAAGTTTGATCTTTGCTGTCAGGATATCTAATTTCTTTGCACACAACTACAACAAATGGCATCCAACCACTAACCAGCCAACCAGCCACCTCTAGCAAGGCTCTAGCACTTATATAGCCTCTGAAAAGTACCCAGAATTCCAAACATCAAACACTTGCAAAAAATATCTGCAGCTGGCAAAATCACATCCCTGCTAGAGAACGAGGCCAATCATAGTCAGCTGCTGCGGACAACCTGAGGCAGCCCATATCCCACACGTGGGATTAAAATGAAAACACATTCTTATAATATTTCTGTGTTTTTAAAGAAACAAAAATTCTCACTATAGTGGCACACAGGAAAATGGCTGTTTATAAGGTAAAGGGGGGAAGGAAGCATCGTGTTAGGATGAGGTATTTAGTTGAGCATATTTAGGTGAGCCAAAGGGGGCTTTTGTTTGCAGAGCTTCAATATTCTGATAGCTGTGCCTTGGTAGTCAGCCTCAGGAGAGCAAGTGTCTAAAAAAGGAACAGACCTTGATGGCTAACTTTAGCAATGTAATCTAATGGATTTTTTTTTTTTTAAGTAATCCAGAGGGAATGAGGGAGAAGGGCAAGGCCTGCCAGGGCCATATTTGCGAGCTGGCTGGAGTCCCTTCAATAGGCTACAACTCCTTAGTGAGCAAATTAGAAGGAATGGATTGAGTGAGGAGATGGGTGGATCATTATTCCCAGAAGCTTAATCTGCTGGTCAGAATGTAAAAGTGTTGGAGGATACAGGCAAGCAGAAGACCACACAAAGTCATGTGGGAATAGTCTAGGACAAGTCTGAGGCAGACAGCAAGAACACAGAAGGAAACCAGATGCAACAAGAGCTGATGGGTGAGGGAGCTCTCTGCAGTGCTGGCACATGGGACCTGGCAGGAGCAGAAGTGTGTTCTGTGCTGTGTGCAGATGTGGGGCCCAGTGTAGGTCCTGGCTGGATATGGATGATGTTTTCCCAGGGCTTGGATCCTAGTGAATTAGAGAGTGGTCCTAGTCTACCTTAAGCCTAAGAAAAACTTCCAGATTGCTTACATGGACTAGAGAAAAGAAATCACTTAAAAGGTGGCCACTGTGTTTGGACTCTGGGCAGCAAGGTCTTTGAATTTTAAGTGCTGAGTTTTTCACAGATGCTTACACTGCAATTTCCCTAGACTCCTGGGCTCTGCAAGATATTAAACAAAAAACCCTAGGTGCTTACAAATAGTTTCATATCTAAAACTAAAAGAAAGAAAGAAAGAAAGAAAGAAAGAAAGAAAGAAAGAAAGAAAGAAAGAAAGAAAGAAAGCAAGCATGATCCAGGCATGGTGGTGCATGCCTTTAATCCCAGCACTTGGAGGCAGAGACAGGTAGATCCCTGAGTTCAAGACCAGCCTGGTCTTCTTAGTGAGTTTCAGGACAGTGGGGACTATGAAGAAATACTGTCAAGAATAGAGGACTGGGGGTGGGGGTAGGTAGGCAGGCATATGGATGCTCTCTCTGCTGACCTTCAGAGGCTGACAAGGTTGCCCTATTAGTAGCTAAGTTGCGTCCTGACACTTAAAAAATTCATTTGCTGAGTTCCTAAGCCCAGTATTTCAGATTGTGACTATATTTGGAGACAGAACCTTTAAAGAGATACCTAAGGTTAGGTCCTGTGGGTGGGTCCTTACCCAATAGCACTAGTATGTTTATAAAAGGAGATTAGGGTTAAGACACACCAAGAGCAAGGGCCACAAGAAGCCTGAAGGACATGGTGCCATTTCTTAGGAGAGGGGTCCAAAAAGAAATAACTCTCTGAGCCAGGCAGTGGTGGTACACGCCTTTAAATCCCAGTACTTGGGAGGCAGAGATAGGCAGATTTCTGAGTTCGAGGCCAGCCTGGTCTACAGAGTGAGTTCCAGAGAATTAGGGCTACACAGAGAAACCCTGTCTCGAAGAAAACGAACAAAACAAAACAAAAACCTCTCTGACTCTTGATTTAAAATGTTGAACCTTCAGAACTCTGTGACAATGAGTTTCACTAATTATATCACCCAGGCAACAGACAAACTACCCTACCCCTGGAACAGTTGTTGGCAGTTTTCTTTTGGGTTCCCCTCTCCCCATTTACCATTGACTTAATTTTGGATAGGTTCCATTTGGCTGTTTTGTTTTAAATAATACTAGAGATCAAACCCAAAGCCTCATCCATGCTAAGCTACATCCTCAGCCCTTAGTGTCTTCTGTTAAATGTAGCCTTCTCAGAGTCATCTGTATAGATAAGAGACGTGCAGACCTGGGATTTGGAGACACAGTTTGCTAAGGAAAGAGTCCATGATAACTGACCTGCTCTGACGTTTTGAGGCTGGTTTCAACAATGAGGAACGATCCTTGGGGAAGGTAAATTCTGATGGTTGTTGCTGAACAACCTTCTTCTGGGTCCACAAGCAGGAATCCGTGATATTTACAATGGTGAGTGTCGGGAGTTTATCTGAGAAAGCACACACATGTAACCTGCTGCTTGGAGAAAAGAAATCCAACGGAAACAGCATGGGGACTTTGTGGAGAAGACGACAGAGGTTAGCTAACACACCTTCAATTTCTCGGGGAGATTTGGGGGATGGGTCCAGGATCCTAGGATGGCCCCTCTCAATCCGTCGGAGAGATGCCCAGCACTGTGGATGCTGACAACCTGCCAAGTTACAGACGGCTTCATCCCACTGGGACTCGTCTGCCATGTCCACAGCTATAAACAGGTTAAGACAAAATCCAATCTTACAGTATTCTAGTCCCCTGGAGAATTAGCAGCCGCATACGCAGGGGTTATTATTTTTATACATTAGACAGTTCTGCGGTTCAGATTTCAATTTAAAATAAAATCATACACTATCTATTGAATCCATATAAGTAAATGGTGGTCACACAAAAAAAACCAAAGAATTGAGAAACAAGCAAGTATAAAGGTACCATGAGCTTAAATGGCAAGTCTGGGAGAATGTCTTCAAAAGTCCTTCTAAATTGCCATGCCAAGTGACATGACACTTACCCATTCAGCCTCAGTCTCATCTGGAAAATGACAAATCTGTTTCAGTAACTACAACAAAGACTTTCAGATGTTTAAAAAGTTGCTTAATGCCAGGTGGTGGTGGCACATGCCTTTAGTCCCAGCACTTGGGAGGCAGAGGCAGGTAGGTCTCTGAGTGTGAGGCCAGCCTGGTCTACAGAGTGAGTTCCAGGACAGCCAGGGCTACACAGAGAAACCCTGTCTGAAGAAACCAAAACAAGCCAGATGTGGTGGCACACCCCTTTAATTCCAGCACTTGGGTGGCAAAGGCTAGTGGATCTTGAGGCTAGACCAATCTACAGAGTGAGTTCAGACAGCTAGGCTACTTAGAGAAATCCTGACTACAAACAAACAAACAAAACAAACAAACAAACAAACAAAAATGCTTATAGCTGGATGGGGTAGGGTGGGGCACACCTTAATGTAAGGGGATAGAGGTTCTGTCTCTAAGGCCTTGTTCCCCAATTGGTCCTTGACTTGTCAATAAAGAAGGCCAGAGGCCAATTGCTGGACGGAAGGTCCAGGTGGGTTTTGAGATCCCAAGAGAAAAAAAGAGACTCAGGGAAAGAGAGGGAGGCTTTTTCTGTTATGCTTTGGAATGAGAGGCATGCAGCAATCATGTAAGCTCTCGGGGCAGCTAGGGCCTTCGGCCTCCGCTACGAGTGAGCGGGTGGCCAAAGATGTTTAATTTAACTGGAACAAGCCACTAAGTTTAGGGTGGAAGGAGAGACAAAGATTATAAATTGGTAAGGGCATGCCTTTCCAGCCAGGAGGTATCTGTGCCCAGCAACTGTGCCACAAAAGGCAAGCTATAAAGTGACAAGCTAAGTGTGAGTCTTTTATCTGAGGTTTCAAGGGTCTTGGGTGGGGCTGGTAATATAACCCCTCCCAAAGCAAGGGTCTCAGGAGTGGGCTGGTGGGAACAGTCAACTCCCAGAGCATAAAGTGGGTAGAAAAGGAAGCCGCGTGAGAGCTGGGGGTGGTGAATCCCAGAAATAAGCTGGGTGGAATGGAAGAGAGCTGAGGGGCCAGAGCACATCAGCTCCCAGCTAGACGGGGTAGTGTGATTTTTAAAACTATACACAACATCCTAGGATTTAGGGGGCAAAAGGAATCGGATCTCCATAAGTTAGGGCCAGCTTGGTCTAATAGTAAATTCCAAGACAACCAGAGCTACATAGTGAGACTCTGTAATCTCAGAAAACAAACACATTTTTGATCCAATGATTCAAAATAATTATCAGAGCCAAATGCTCATAACTATAATCCCAGTGGTCCAAGAGTCTGAGATAGAATGATTAATAGAAGTTTGAAGTCAGCCTAGGCTACATGTGCTATGAGCTATCCTTGGCTATAGCATGGGATCTTTGTCTCAAAAACAAAAACAAAAGCAGAGTCAGGGAAATGGTTCAGTGAGCAAAAGCATTTGCCAGCAAACCTGATAATATGACTAAATTCACTTGGTTGAAGGAGGCAACTGACTCCTGCAAGCTGTTTTCTGGCTTACACACACACACACACAGAGAGAGAG
>JADRCD010232730.1:27170-54605 GCA_019843815.1 Montemys delectorum
GCAAGTTTCGGGCCAGCCAAGGCTGTAGAGTGAGACCCCATCTCAAAAAGAAACCACCAACAAAAACTTAAAAGCAATGAACTCACAGAAGGGCTATTTAGCTGGCCTAAGCCTCTGACGGCTTTCCTCACTTTTCAAACACCATAATTATCACAAAATGCCCACTCCCTGTGAGTGGGTTTGCTCAAAGTACAAATCATATGGCCATTACCTTTCTATCTACTGGCCATGTGGCCTTAAACAAGTAAGCTCAGCCTCCTCATGGCTCAGGGGGTCCTACCTAAGTCTGTAGGGAGGCTGGAGAGATGGCTCAGCACTGAAGAGAACTGGCTGCTCTCCCTCGGGGCGTCCATCTCTCCAGCCTCCCTAAGTCTTATGTATGAGAAGCCCTCTTTTTAGTTGTTGGTCAGGGTTGTCCAAGAGATTCCCACAACACTATAGGCTATTACTATTGCCCTTGGTTACCCCAAAGGAGGAAAGTAAGTCCCTATTACTGAAGACATAGTACATTTGAGACAAGGGGTTCAGATTAACCTGAGAGCCTCCTCCCTGATGACTAGATTTCATGGTACCAGATGCTACTCAGGCTTCCAAAGGAGGGAAGCAGCCAATAGTCCTACCCAGCTATGATGCCTACAAACCACATCAGTGACCAGCATGGTGCCTTAACTCTAAGGTTGCAATAGAGGGCATTGTCCGTTTCTTCATCTATTCAACACATTTATTTACTGTCAAATGAGAGGACCTGTTTGGGGCATAGAGAATAGCAATAAACAAACTCTCTGTTCTAAATCCCTTCAAATTTAAAGTAGAGTTAGGAATCTAGTGGCCTGGGCTGCACCTGGCCTAGGAATAACTTAGCTTGGTAGGCACTTTGAGCCAATGTTTTAAAAACTGAAATGGCCCATTAAGTTAGATTTCTGGCTTCTCTGCTAGATCAAAAGGCCTGACAGTACCAGTTCTAGCTAAATAGTGGCTGGAACTAAGGCTTATGACATCTTAAAACCAGGCCTGGTCTAAGTGCAGAGTTCTTTCCAGCAGAACAATCCCTCAGCATTGTTCATCATCCCAACCCTGTTGGGTTGTTTTTGTTGTGTTTCTCCAAATAGGGAAATATTTCTTTGTAATGTCTCCATCAAAAACAAAAAACAAACAAAAAAAGCAAGTTTTGGAACAACAAGTTTTAACAAAAAAGAAAAAGAAAAAGAAAAAGAAAAGAAAGAAAGAAATAATCCAGCCTTAGTTCTCAGTAGGACTATTTTTCTATACTTAATACGAAATTTATACAACTTAAAGTGACATTGTAAACGTAAAATCAAGTGATGATTTAGATAAGAAAAATGTACGAAGAATGAATTAAAAAAATACAACTTTAACATGGGTTTTTGAATGAGAATACAATGCATTATTCTTACAATCAAAAGCTTCTTGCCCTTTCAGTACCGAACCAGACCAAATTGAGCTCCGAAGTCTCATCAGATGTCTTTTGATATCGTCCTCTTTACTGCTGTCCTAGTAAAGTAATGGCATTTTTTTAAACGAAATTTTAGAGAACACTTATCCTTAATTATCACAAAGTTGTGAAGGGGATAAGATTAAAGATGGACAATCCCACTGCATCAATCGGTGCAGTAGAATTGAATGAAAATCTACACTGAGTTCCGAGTCCCCCCCAAAAAAAAAAAGGGAGGGGGGAGGACGGCACTCAAGTGTCAGCAGTCCGCGATTTCACGGGATCAAAGCAGATTCCAAAGGGTTGTGTTCTGAGCCTCTGGGGACAATGCTGAGATTGCGAAAGCGCTCCGAAGCTTTGGCCCCGCCCACCTCTTCTAGAGAGGCCACGCCCACTCGCCCGTCCGAGTCCCGCCTCTCCGAGCTCAGCTTTCGCCTACTCTTTCTAAGCCAGGCACCAGGCCGCACGGTTGCCTAGCAGCGGCGCACGGAACGATGGGAGAATAGACGGAAACCTCAGAGAGTCAAACTTAATTTAGTGCGAAAGCTCCAGCGATGTGTTGTAAAGCAACAAGCGGGGAGTGTAATGTCCGGGATGTGGTGGAGGCAGATGGAAACCTCAATGGTCCGAAATCATTGCGACGTGGAAAGCTGGGCTACACTGAGGACTTGTGGCGGGGCCGATGTGGCGGAGAGGCTGCGATGCGCAAAGCACTGTGGGACGCTGCAACCTGGGGTAGGACGGAAGCCTCCGAGGATCACATCTTAGCGACGCGGGAAGTCCAGACACCAGAACTGTCTGAAGATCTGAAAAGGAGGGTCGGGCCCCAGCGGAGGCAATGGCGGAGAGGCCCGAGGACCTAAATCTGCCCAACGCCGTCATTACCAGGATCATCAAGGAGGCGGTGAGCTGCTCGGGCTGGCAAATGGGTCGAGGGCGGACGTGTGGGCAGAAGGTTAACAGAATCCGCGTGTGTGTTTATCTCCACTCTCTTCGCAGCTCCCGGACGGTGTCAACATCTCCAAGGAGGCCCGAAGCGCCATCTCCCGCGCCGCCAGTGTCTTCGTTTTGTATGCCACATCCTGGTGAGCGGAGCAGAGGCGGAAGGGAGGCGCAGCGGGATCCTGACCCTGCGTTCATGGCCTGGAACCTACAGGTCCCAGTTCCCTGCCTCAGTAGAGAGCGACTCCCAGCTCTCCTCCAGTTCTCACAAATTCTGAAGCAGGTTAAACAAGGCTACTATAGCTCTTTGTATGGGGAAGGGATGAACCGAGTCATGTCACACAGAAATCCATTCATCTAAGATAAATATGGCTTTTCCCACCCCGTTTCTGGGTATCTTGTCTCCACCCACTTTGACAGCTTCTGAAGGGCTTTGCTCTTTCTTCCAGTGCCAATAACTTCGCCATGAAAGGAAAGCGCAAGACTCTTAATGCCAGTGATGTGCTGTCAGCCATGGAAGAGATGGAGTTCCAGCGGTTCATAGCACCATTGAAAGAAGCTCTAGAAGGTATCCATGTGCTCCTCCTCCTCTTCTTCTTCTTCTTCTTCTCCCCCTCCCCCTCCCCCCCCCCCTCCCCCTCCCCCTTCTTCTTCTTCTTCTTCTTCTTCTTCTTCTTCTTCTTCTTCTTCTTCTTCTTTTTTGCTTTTTTTCGAGTCAGGGTTTCTCTGTGTAGCCCTGGCTGTCCTGGAACTCACTCTTGTAGACCAGGCTGGCCTTGAACTCAGAAATCCGCCTGCCTCTGCCTCCCAAGTGCTGGGATCAAAGGCGTGCGCCACCACCGCCCAGCTCTTTTTTTAAACCATATAAAAAAAATGTTCATCCTTTGTTCCCTGATCACCCAATTTCAGTTTTGGTGCCATTAGGTCCCATTCAATAATCCAGGACTGGTCATGATTCCACTCTGTTTAGTTGGTGTGTGATATGGGCCTGGTTATCCCGCCCGTGCCTGGGTTTGTCTCATTAAACAGTGATCTGCTTCCTTACAGCGTACAGGCGGGAGCAGAAAGGCAAGAAGGAAGCCTCGGAGCAAAAGAAGAAGGACAAAGACAAAAAAGATCCTGAAGAGCAAGACAAAAGCAGAGAGGAAGAGGATGAAGATGAAGAAAGACTGGACGAGGAAGAACAGAACGAAGAGGAGGAAATAGACAACTGAATGGAGAGAGTGGGCAGACTGTGGCATGGTGGAAGGGATCCTGAGGTCCTGAGATGTGTTTATGTGACGCCTCTCCCTGCAAGGCAGGGCCATCCTTGGCACTGATGCCTGAGATCAAAATAAAAACTGACCAGAAAGAACAAAACCAGCTCTTCCCAGACTGAGAGCGTCTGAGTTACAGAACCCGGTTTTCCTTCATCAGTCTGCAGGTTGTGACTTTTTAGTATAAGGGATTCTGAGTGACTACGTGGTTTGGTATTGCTTGTCTATTTAAAAAGTATATAGCTAGCTAGTTTTTGATTCTATTTCCCTGCCCTTCTGAAAAAGTAATAACATCCATATTGCCTGCTATGTTCCAAGTCACAGAGGCACTAAAGGCTCAGGGGGAAAAGTGGGGCTTTGATCATGGTCACCCAGTGTGACTATACAGTAATTGACAGTAAGTACCAATGCTCAGAATGGTTGCTCTTTAGGAAATGACTGAAAAGCTGTGAGCAAATACAGAAATCTCTTAACTTGATGGTAGCATTACTTACTTGGTTTCTGGCTTTCTAGACTTACTTAGCTTTGTAGTCCTTTATTGACTTAGATGCTCAGTCATCTGGGGTGGCTGCACTCCTATGACATATACTCTTAAATTCTGAGTGTTGGTTAGAATCTGTCAAAGGGTGCCAGTTCTTAAAAGCAGGGGGCTTAATCTTGGAAGTAACTCAGTGCCTGCCATAGTAGGACCAAGTGCCACCTCCTGGAAGGTATAAAATCCCAGACTTGTGGCTGCTGCTGTTCTTTCCCTGAGCTCATAACAAGTTCCAGAGACTTTATTTCCTCCAGGCACAGCCTGTTCTGTCTCCATCTCTCCAGCCTCTGCCTCCCAGCCATGCTTTCTCCCCCTCTTACTTAACTTCATCTTCTAGTCTAGGGACTCTGACAACCTATGCCATATTCCAAAAGTGCAAGGTCCTCAGATTGCTCACTCCTAATCTCCTGTGTTTTAAAGAGAATTGAGAAACACCTCTGAACCTTAAGGTGAGAGGAATGGTGCTCAGGAATGTAGCACCACTGCTGTAGCTTTGAACGTGTCTGTTGGCCTTCCCTTTTCCCCATTTAGTGCTCCAAGCACTTTTTCTGTCTTAGTTGTGTACTTGAGGCTGACACGTGATGTAATATAGTTGGATACTGTTTACTAGTCAGGGGAATACGGGGAAGAGTTTGCTGTAAGTGTCTGGAGACTGTTGAGAAGATTTTAATGCTTTCTACAAATAAAGAACATTCTTGTTTAAAATGATGACTCATACAATATGCTTTTGTAAAGGACTCATCAGGACTCCTCTCTCTCCCCCTACACCCTCACACACAGGCATGCACAGAGTCCTGTATCTTCTTACATTACCAGCAGGTGAATGAGTAGTCACAACTTAAGGGCACTGCTCTTAACCACAGCTAACATATCCTGAGATTCTCCTGGTTACTTTGCATATCTCACTAGCTCCCACTTCTTTTTTTGTTTGTTTGTTTGTTTGAGACAAGGTTTCTCTGTGTAGCCTTGGCAGTCTTGAAACTCACCCTGTAGACCAGGCTGACCTTGAACTTAGAAATCCTCCTACCTCAGCCTCCGAAGTGCTGGGATTAAAGGCCTGCGCCACGACTGCCCAGCTAGCTCCCACTTCTTAAGTTTTAAGTACTTAAGTACTTAAGTTTTAAGTTTCAAGTATATCAACATTGCTATCGCCTCTATTAGCTTTTTTTTTTTTTTTTTTTTTTTGTTTTTTTGGTTTTATCCAGACAGGGTTTCCTCTGTGTAGCCCTGGCTGTCCTGGAACTCACTCTGTAGATCAAGCTGGCCTCGAACTCAGAAATCTGCCTGCCTCTGCCTCCCAAGTGCTGGGATTAAAGTGTACCACCACTGCCCAGCCTCTATTAGCTCTTAACCACAGCTCTATATTCTCCAGTACACACACTTCTCAACTCATAAGTAAAATTTATAAATCAAAATTCACAAAGGACCACAGTGGTTCTTTGGTTTCTAGGCTTTTTCCTTCACAGCAGAAACATTGTTTCTTAATTCCCATGAGCATCATGCTGGACCTACCCTTCAAGGCCCATTAGTAATCCCATGACTTCCTTTGAACTCAATTTCAAATGTATGTACTATGTACCAAGTAGATCTTCCTAGAATATACCTGTGCTTTCAGTGAGATCAAATCCATAGTTAAACCTGTTATTCAAGGTTTATGTAAGAAGGGCTCACCCTACGTCTAATCTCCACCATAAGGCTGTCAAGAATGGAAGGGGCTCAGTCACATAACGCTTGCCTAGCATGTTCAAACAAAACAAAAAAACCAAACACTTCCATCTCTTTGGTGTGTTCTGCCCAATCCCTTAACTAAACTTTAACATTCTAAGAAGACTTTTCTGGGAATGGAGATTTGGATTTAAAAGAAAAGAATTCAACATTTGGAAAGAATCTTTGGGGTCTTCCATCAGTTTTTTTCCCTATCACACCTATATCATCCTATAATAGCATCTGGATTTTGAAGGTTTTCCATCAGACCAAGTTTCTAATCTCTTTAAACAAAGTACTTCATGAACAGAGACTAATCTGGATCTAGGCCATGGAAGAGTTCTTGTTCTAATCCATTGGAAACTATTTGGAGGGTGTGAAGAGATGGCTCAGCAGTTAAGAACAATGACTGCTTTCCCAGGGGACCACGGTTTGGTTCCAGCACCCACATGGCAACTAACAACTTCAGTAGCTACCGTTTGAAGGGATCCATGCCCTTTTCTGGTCTTCTGTCACCGCAGGAAGGTTGTCCAGAGCCATACATGCAGGCAAAATATCCATACACATAAAGATAAATCCTTTAAAAATGTTTTTGTGCTCTAGCCTCCTATTTTTACCTATGAGAAGTTGATACTCTTTAAAGATAAATTCCTTAGGGCATTAGAGCTAATTTGTGATTACTGAGATTATGGTCCAGTGGCCTTTGGCTTTCTGTTTTTATTTTAGTAAATGTAAACAGTTGGGATAACTTTAGATTTACAGGAAAATTACAAGGAGTGTGGTTCTCTCATACCCTTCACTCAACTTCTCATGTTACAACTTTAAGTCCAATTTTTCTAGTAAATTATTAAAAACCAAAGTGAGTGGTTTTTTTGGGAACAGGGTTTCTCTGTGTAGCCTTGGCTATCCTGGAACTCACTCTGTAGACCAGGCTGGCCTCGAACTCAGAAATCTGCCTGCCTCTGCCTCCCAAGTGCTGGGATTAAAGGCGTGCGCCACCACTGCCTAACCTTAAACATTTTAAAAATGAAGATCTGGTGGTATTTAGGGCATATACAGTATTTATTACACAACTACCCACTTCTATCTTCAAAATAATTTTATCACCTCCTCCCTAGTACGCAGTCATTCCCCAAGGCTCCCTCCACTCAGGCTCTTGCCACCTACCACAAGTCTTTGTCAAAGCCCTATAAACCTCTCTAGACATGCTCCAGTCCTCCACAGACCTTTGGTCAGATTTTTTTTTTTTTTATTTATCTTTTTTTTTTTCTCTCTTTTTTTTTTTTTTTTTTTTTTTTTTTTTGCTTGTTTGGTGAGACAACGTATCACATAGTGTTGAGATAAAAGGCAGGCACCACCAAATCTACTCCCTTTGGTCAGATTTTAATGTACCCATTGTAGATAAACCTGATATCCTAGCACACTTGGATAGTTAGTTTTCTTGGCCTTTTTTCAATGTCTTTCACATCCCTCAGCCCATGACAGATAGGAGCTGGATAATCAACTACATGGAATAAATCTGGACAGTCAGTCTGCTGCTGAACTCAACTTTAAAGCGCTCAGTCCGCCGAAATGGATTTATCCGCTGTGGTAGGCATTACCGAGGTGTTTTAACGCCTTTGACATCCAATTGTTCTTTTACCAACGAGCAACGCAGTCAATTTTTGCTCGAGGCTGAGAAGAGACCGTCAAGTGAACTCTAGGATGAGTTCAGGATTGCAAGCCAGGGCCCCTCCCGGAGATCTCTGAACGTCTACGTGGACCCCCTCGGGCCTTCCCACCTCAAAAGAGGCCGGAGCCGGGGGGCGGGGGGATGGGCGGGCTCTCGGGCTCCGGGGAAACTCTGGATTGGCCAAGATTCCAGCCCGCTAATCGGGGATCTGACCCCGCGATCCGACCAGGGAGACTGCCCCGCAGGGAGCGTAGGCTGCATTCCCGGAGGGGCGGGCGGTAAGGGAGCCGCTTCCGGGTGAGCCGCCCCGCCCCCACGTGGGCTTGCGCTTTTAGAGCGGGAGAGCGCGGTGTCCAGAGCCCAGCTCGGAGCGGCGGCGAGCGGCGTCCCTGGTAGGTGAGCGGGCGCCGGCCTCTGGGAAGTAGCGGGTTGGGAGGCCAACCCCAGAACAAGGCGAGGTGTACCCCTACGGCGCTGTTCCCGAAGCTCTGACGCTGTAGCGGAGACGCTGTCCCTGTGCACCTACTAGAGTGGGCGGGATTCTTGCCGCTACACGGTCTTGGTGCGCCCAGGCTTTAGGGACTCAAAGCTGGGCTCCACCCGCCCCCTTTCTCGGAGGCCTCAGGGGTAGTCTCGGTTTCTGCAGAGCTCGAGGTGTCTTGACAGGCTGGAGAAGTGGGGAAAACAATAAGGGTCGCTTGTGCTAGAGCTCTCCTGCTTCTGCCCATTCAGTCATACAACAACCCATTGAGATCCGCTTAAGCCCCAGACCACATGAGAAGACAAGAGATCATGTAGCTTGAAACAAGAGTTTGTCCCCATGCCTTTTAAATCCTGAAGTCACGTACTAACCACCCTGCTACCAGCCATGGCCAGGTCTAGGTTAAACCTCTTTCTCCCCGCTACTCTCACCTGGACTTTCTGTCGGGCTCTTCCATTCTTGGGAATCTAATGTGTGAACTCTGTCCTTCTAATGTCAAAAGTCATGGTGAGGATTGAGGGCTGCTAGACCCTAGAATTTTAGACCACATTTATAGCTGACCTGCTGTATGATTTCCTAGTCAGTACCTGCCCTTCTCGGGAGTTCAACTTTACAGTTCTTTGATGTAGAAGCTCTCAGCCCGAATATTTTAGCAGTCTGTGGAAAGGCAACTCCTAGCTTGAAATGGCTAAACCCAGGCAGCAGGGGAGATTTAGCCCGCACACTAGACAAAGTCTAGTTCTTTAACCCCTCCCCTTCTAACACTGGCAGGTGACAGCAAGAGTATGCAGGAAATGCAAATGGGCCACAGGGCAGTCCCTTTTCAGAACTGCCCACAGATGCCTTTCCTGGGCCCTCTTTGGGCCTCAGATTTCCCAGCTTTCAACTTTTTACCTAGCTGGCCCTTCTGACTTGTCTCCTCCCGAGCCACTGCAGAGCCTGCTTGAGCTGGCACTGCTTCACTGTTATCTATACCAGGAGCACAGCCTCTGGAATCCTTTGTGGAGCACAACCTGGGAGTCCAGGTCCTGAAGCTCTCTCTCAGCTGCTCTTTCTTACTCCCAGGCCCGGGGAAGCTGCCTCCAAAGGAAGGTGAGACCTTCACAGTCTTTCAGGGGAGCTCCCCTGCAGTGTCTCTAAGAATGTGTCCTCTGTGGTGTTCAGTTTCCTTCTTGTCTAGCACCGGCTGCTGGAGGGCCCCTATCCTCTCTCACCTCAGGCAGTGGGTGGAATGTCTGTCTTTCCCTAGGTGTGGCGAAGGGTCACACAGTACAGCATACTCATCCCAGCTCAGCACTAGCCATAGATTTAGCGTTGGTTGCTGCTACCGTGGTGTCAGACACACCTCATCAGTAACCTGATCTTCTCCACAGCTGGCAGGCTTGATAATATCGGCAAATTTTTAAGTTTTGAAAAAAAAAGAAAAAGTGGGGGGAGGATTTGAATAGAGTGAACTCTGGAATTGTTTGGCCCAGAAACAGTTCTTTCTGCAACACCCTGTACAGCTTGCTAGCGGAGTGAACGTGTTTTACAATGGGAGAGAAGGTAGCCTGGGCCCCTGTGATCATGTGTTCCTGTATTCCTAGGCCCCTGTGTTCCTGTATGAGACACAGGGTTTAAGCTCAAGTTTGCAAAACCCCTTAATTTGAGGAAAAATGCCCTGCCCATGTTTGGGAATCTTCCAGACTCTGAAGGACTTCTCTCAAAGCAAAACCCTGATCTAGAATTGGTTCTATAAAACAGAAGCAACTCTGGGCACCTTTCCACTCTGTGGACATTCATTAAGCATCTGTCATACACTGTGTAGTACAGGGCACTGGGCTGGAAGCCAGGAGCCTCAGGTCAGTCTCTATGTCTGCCTTACTCATTGTGTGAACTCAAGTGGCCTTCCATCGCTTCATTTCTCCTATCAAACTGTAAGGGATTGAATAGAATCTTTTTTCTTTTAAATTTACACCAACATCTCTCTCAGTTTTATTTAGTGGCCAAAATAAAAACCTAAATCTAGGCAGGAGCTATCTCAGTGGTTAAGAGCACATGTTGCTCTCACAGAGGACCTGGGTTTGGTTGACTCAACAACCATAAGCAGTACTAGTTCCAGGGGGTCATACAACTTCTTCTGAACTTTGTGGACACTGCAAATACGTGATATATATGCATGCATGTAAGCAAAACACTCCTAGCCATAAAACAAGCCTTTAAAAGTTCAAAACAAAACAAACAAAGCCTAAATCAAAGTTGAACTGTTCTGGCTAGGAATGTAACTCAGTGGTGGGACATAGGGGTCCAGGGGTTCTGTCCTACCACAAGCAAACAGGAACAGCTGAGGTACACCTCCTCATACGCCTTTCCTCTCCCTCCTCTCCCAGCCACCCTGAAGTAGAATTTGGGCAGCAAAGCTCCTAGGTGGCCCTCCAAGTTTTACTTTTAGGCAGATGGCCTATCAGTGTTGCTACCTTAAGCTCATAAAGGAGGTGAGTGAACGCCAGGGGATGCAGGTGTGGATTCCAGAAGCCAGGGCCTGCTTCAGAGATGATTCTTGGGCAGATGAATCTGAATATGCACCTGGTTTCAAGATCTGACTCCAATCCAAAACGCCATTGAGCGAGTTCCATAACCTCTCTCAGCCTCTGTTTCATAATTGCTAAGAGTTATGTTGATTTCGCAATGTAGCTTAAATGAGATAAAGTACTCCCTTCAATGCCTCGCACCTAGGCAGAAGGAGACCAACTAGAGTCCAGCACAAATTCAAATTCTGGCTTTATCATTAACCAGCTATGTCATTTTGAGCAAATAGTTTTACATCTGTGGGCTACCTCCCAGCAGATGTGGGAGCCAAAATTCTACACAAAGCATATAGAATAAGCCCTGGTATGTGCTGAGTGTGTTCTTTAGGAGTCAGAGCATCTCTAAGGAGGCCTGGCCTCTCTTGTGTCCTGTGATGAGGCTGGCCCACCCAGGGGTGTGGTGGCAGGGTTGGTCCTTGTGTGGCTCCTGATAACCTCAACCCCAGCAAGGAGGGAAAGGGGATAAGATGGGCCCCTGAGCTGCTTGGGAGGGAACTGAAGGAGCCTGAGAGAGTGGGAGTACAGCCAGGTACACTGAAGGATCCCCTGGGTTCTGGGCTTGTTTTCACTTTTAATTTGCTGTAGGAGTTGGGTGAGTACCTGCCCCCTCTAGTCCTTGATGTCCCTTTGTTGGAGGAGCAGAGATTCAAGCATTCCAGCCTCTACTATTTGTGGCTTTTTCTTTCTTTCTTCCTTTCTTTTTTTTTTTTTTTTTTCCAACTACTTGGCTGCTTAGTAGCCAAAAGGAAATGTCTAGAATGGAGCCAGCTGTCCAACTCTGAGTCCCACCGCCCTCTTCCTGCCTTGTCCCTGTCTCTGCCACCCCCTGGGTCAGAGCATCCGCCCTAAGGGACAGCCTCTTGGCTGCCTCAAGATGGCCCTTCCTTCCTTCTCCGCCTCCTGGCCTCCCACCGCTCCTCTGCTCCTCTGCTTCCTGTCTGCTCTCCTCTCAGCCACAGAGTTCTTTCAAAGCCAGGCTCTGTGCTACTCAAATTTGCTGTCAAAACCCTTCCACCCCTTCTGTATGGCCCCTGCTACATCCTCAAAGCTTCAGACCAGTCCGAAGTCATCCTCACTTAACTTTTGTGAGGGAGCACTGTCTCTTTACCCTTGGCAGATTCACACATCCTGCAGAGCAGAGCCCAAGCCCTATCTTCTACAAGCTCCTCTGCCCTCCTCTCTGGGCCCATGGATCATACAGGCCTGGGCTGCCAGGTTCTGCAGAACACTTATCAGCTCTGTCTCCTAGGGACTGGCCTGTGACTTCTGGAAGCTAGCTATGCAGGGCTGGCACACAGTAGGTGCTCCTGAAATAAATGTGACACCCAGGTTTCCCTCAGTCTTCTATCACTTACTTGGTGTGCAGTTCTTGTCTTGCTCTCGGTGCGATGAACTATCTGCTCTGTGCTAGTTAGAGTCAGTGTGTGGGGAGAGCTGGAGTGGGAGGCAGTCGTGAACTCGGCATGGTCCCTGCCTTGCAGAAGCTCTGTCAGCTAGCCATAAGATAAGCCAGTGCCACAAGGAACTGTTTTATAAGAGGGATTGTGAAGTGGGCAAGAAGGAAGCCACAGTGCAAGAGGGAGAAGTTGGTGCCATGCGCACTTGAGGGAAGGTCACAGTGTAGACCTTCTTGGGAAAGGAGACAGCATGGCTTCCCAAAACAAGTGTTTGCCTAACATGTATAAAAGCCTGGGATCCGGTCTCAGGATCACATCATCCCTGCACTTGGGAGGTAGGCGCAGGAGGTCATCCTGAGATACATAGGAAAGTCAGAACCAGCCCTGTCTCAAAAGAAAACCAACAAAAGGGGGAGGGAGGGGAGACAAGAAAGTAGAGGGTGGGGCACTGATTGGCCAGCCGGTCATGCTTGTGGTGCTCAATCTCCTTGGTACACAATGAGCCTAGTGCCTCAGCCCACATAGCGGGGTCTTAGCAGTGTTTTGTACTAACAGCAGGATTCCAGGGCATTTTACTTTCTGCGTATCTAAAATTCTTGCCAAGCAAGTTTGAGGCCAGCCTGAATTACCTAGTAAAACCCTGTCTCAGAAATCAAAACAAAACACTTAGGCTGGGGCTGTAACTCAGTAGTTGAATGCTTGCCTGACATGTGCAAAGCCCCTGGGTTCAGTCCACGGCATCACAAAAGAAATTGTAACAACTGAATCCGCCACAATCTTGGGCATTTTTCCTGGAATAATTGAAGTTTAAATGCTGCCGCAGTGATCTGTGCCTCTCAGGATGAACACAAGAAAGAACTGCCGGGCGGTGGTGGCGCACGCCTTTAATCCCAGCACTTGGGAGGCAGAGGCAGGCAGATTTCTGAGTTCGAGGCCAGCCTGGTCTACAGAGTGAGTTCCAGGACAGCCAGGGCTACACAGAGAAACCCTGGGGGGGGGGGGGAAGAAAAAAAGAAATAATTTGGTTTCTCTCTTTTTTCTAATTTTCTGATTCTTTGCTAAGACAATTTAAATTTATTAGAAAACCGTTTTTTTTGTTTGTTTGTTTGTTTTGTTTTTTAACTAGCATTCCTGTGAACCATGGCCCAAATACAGTTATTACGTTGAAATTGCTCTGAAGGTTCTACAGGTATCCCTGCCTTCCCCTGCCCTGGAGGGGCAGCAGGTGGTAAAACCACACCTTAAGTAGCAGAGGCTGGAGTGGGGGGAAGCAGGAAAAGCTGCCTTCCAGATGGGAGCCCAGCACATATCTTTTGTTTCCTAATGCCCCCTACAGAGCTGAGGCTGCAGCAGACACCCCAGGAGCTTAGACTCCATCGAGCAGACTGCTCTGGGTTCCACTGCCCCACCATGCATCACCAGTCCGTTCTGCACAGTGGCTACTTTCACCCACTGCTTCGGAGCTGGCAGACCGCCGCCTCCACCATCAGTGCCTCCAACCTCATCTATCCCATCTTTGTCACGTGAGTCCCCCCAAATGGGCCAGGCCTTGGATCTGCCTAGGGTAGGAGCACACGACTGGAACAGGCATCGGGATTGTTGTGGGGAGGGGACCTAAAAGAGGGCTGTAGGCTGAAACAGAAGGTTTTGTGAGTGGCCTGTGAGGTTAAGGACAGTGGTCTATGGAACCTTACAAGCCCTGAAAAGAAGATGATACATCTTGGCCCATGGTCACTTGAGTCAGAATGTATCTAGGCAGGGACACAAGGCCCTGTGACTTCAGAGTCCAAGTCCTTCCTGTGACTGCTGTTCTTTTCGTACAGTTGCCCCCCCCCCCCCCACTGCCACACCATTACTGTTCCTGTTATTTCAGACCCCGGGCTTGCCCAGGCAGGGGAGCTACACATAAGCTCCTACCCTCCGTCTCTACTTCCATGCCCCTTCCCAGCTTCCGTTCCATCCTTCCCAGGCACTGTCACCACTGGCCCTTCCCACAGCCATCAATCCATAGTCCTCCCCCGCTCTTACAGGGATGTTCCTGATGATGTCCAGCCTATCGCCAGCCTCCCGGGAGTGGCCAGGTAGGAGCCATGGTGATTGTCGAGGGGATGTTAAGAGGAGAGATTTCATGGGTGAAAGTACCAGGAAATAGGAGCACACTCAGCAGGAGGCAGATTCGGAAAGGGACTGTGGAAATGATTTCATGGGAGACTAAGCTGTTAGCCAGTACAGAAGGCAACCTCGTAAAGTGAGGAGCATTCTGTCATCAGGGACACTGGCAGAGACTGCTACAGGCAGAAACTGGGCTTAAGACGGGACTTGGGTAAAAACCATGCAGTACTCTGCTACAGCCAACTGTAGCTCTGCTGTTTGTGACCTCATCTGCCGGCTTCTGTCGTGGGTGTGTTACTGCTTATCCCTGGACTGTGGGTCTTGCACCCTCCTGCTTCCTGCACAGCTTGGCTCCTCACTGGGGATTTCACTGAGGGACTCTCACATGCTGGCGAGCGAGCGTGTTACCACAGAGCTGTAGCCTGCAGCCTAGCTTTTAGCAGAAGCATTGTTTGAAGGAGTGGAGGCCTGAGCAGGGGACCTGTTAACCTTAGCGCTTCACACTTCCTTACCCCCCCCCCAACACTCCCCCTCCCCCCAGGTATGGCGTAAACCAACTAGAGGAGATGCTGAGGCCTCTGGTGGAAGCTGGCCTGCGCTGTGTCCTGATCTTTGGCGTCCCCAGCAGAGTTCCCAAGGTGAAAAATGGAAGAGTTGAAAAGGGAAGATGGGGGGGGGGGGCAGATGCTCCGTTTGTAAAGTGCTTGCCACTCCAGCTTGAGGACCTAAGTTCAGTCCTAAAACCTGTATAGAAAAGCTGAGCAGAGCAGAACATGCCAGTAATCCAATGCTAAGGAGGCAGAAACGTCTGGGTCCCTGGGGTTTGCTGGAGAGCTAGTCTGCCTAAACTGGGGAGTTCCAAGTTCAATGAGAGCCTGTGGCATGGTGGTGCACATCTGTAATCCCAGCATGGGACTGTGGGGGCGGGGGGTGGGGGCAGGCATAGCTTTCTGAGTTCAAAGCCAGCGTTGTCTGTATAGCTGGTTCTAGGCCAGGCAAAGCTACACAGTGAGACCATGTCTCCAAAGCAAATAAATTCAAGGTGAAGAATGGTTAAGGAGGACACCCAGCTTGGACCTGTGGTCTCTGTGCACACACATGCACCTGTGCATGCGCTCACACAGACACACATACACCTGAGCACATGTATACACATATAAGAAGGAAGGAAGGAAGAAGACAGAGTGAGGGAGGACTGAAGTGCCATACTCGGCTGTGTCCTTGCTCTGCCCTGTGCAGGCTTTGGGGCCACAGTTACGCTACTGTATTGCCTGCCTTTGGCCCAAGGTCAGGGAGCTCATAAGTAGGACTGTGACACCATAACTGGATGAGTCAAGCTCCCTCTCCAGGATTCTGCTGTCCTCTCTACAAATGGGGCCAGTCCAGTGTATCCTCGTCCAGAGTCTAATGGGACGAAAGGAGAAGGTTGAGCCTGATCTTCGATGGCAACCACCACGCCTTCTGAAAAGCATCCGTAGTAGACATAGCACCTTGTCCTTTCCTTGCCTCCAGGATGAACAGGGCTCTGCGGCTGACTCAGAGGACTCCCCAACTATTGAGGCTGTCCGTCTGCTGAGGAAGACCTTCCCTGCCCTCCTAGTGGCCTGTGACGTCTGCTTGTGCCCTTACACCTCCCACGGCCATTGTGGTGAGCTCCCACATCCCCTCTTATCCAAGCCCCGCTTTCCTCGGGAGTAGGCACGTGCAAGGACTCAAGGGGCACTCCCAAATCCATGCGTCTTGTCCCTCAGGCCTCCTGAGTGAAAATGGAGCATTCCTAGCAGAGGAAAGCCGACAGCGGTTGGCAGAGGTGGCACTGGCCTATGCCAAGGCAGGTGAGTGAGCCCCCTAGCAGTAGCAGGGACAGGAAGGTGGCATGAAGGGCCAGAGAGATCCAGAATTCTGAAGGCTGCCCTTTGTTTTTCAGGCTGTCAGGTTGTAGCTCCATCAGACATGATGGACGGACGAGTTGAAGCCATCAAGGCTGCCCTGCTGAAACATGGACTTGGCAACAGGGTATAGGCTGAGGGCAGGGAGGGGGTGGGGATGTGTGGGAGGAGAGAGCCTGGGCCAACCCTAGGAGTATGGCTCAGTCAGTAAAGCATTTGCTTGCAAAGGTGGAGACCTGAGTTTGGTTCCCCCAACCCATGTAAAAAGGAGGCATGGTGGTATATGCTTGTAATCCCAGTGATGGTGAGGTTGAACTTGCTGGCTAGCTAGCCTACCCTTGGTAAAGTTCTAGGCCAGTGAGAGATACCAAAGGTGGATAGCAGCAGAGGGATGATGCTTGTCTTAATCAGGGTTTCTATGTTTGCACAAACATCATGACCATGAAGCAAGTTGGGGAGGAAAGGGTTTATTCAGCTTACACTTCCACATTATTGTTTATTACCAAGGAAGTCAGGACTGGAACTCAAGCAGGTCAGGAAGCAGGAGCTGATGCAGAGGCCATGGAGGGATGTTCCTTACTGGCTTGCTTCCTCCTGGCTTGCTCAGCCTGCTCTCTTATAGAACCCAAGACTTCTAGCCCAGAGATGGCACCACCCACAAGGGGCCTACCCACCTTGATCACTAATTGAGAAAATGCCCCACAGCTGGGTCTCATGGAGGCACTTACCCCAACTGAAGCTCACTACTCTGTGATAACTCCAGCCTGTGTCAAGTTGACACACAAAACTAGCCAGTACAATGCTGAAGTTGTTCTCTGAGCTCCACATGCATGTGTACACACATGCGTCCACACATGAACCCACATAGACATAGTAAATCACAAAATTAAGAGCAATGCTGGATGAGGCCTTGGGGATCCATCCCATCCTCAGATAGTGTAAGGCCTAGGGTTGGATGAGACTGGATTAGAAGTCCTTTACTTCCGGCCTGAGGGCCTTTCCCTGTCACTTTACCCCTGGGATTCGGGAAGAGCTGACTCAGCCTAGACTCCATTGTCTTTCCTGTAGGTCTCTGTGATGAGCTATAGTGCCAAATTTGCCTCCTGTTTCTATGGTCCTTTCCGGTGAGTGGCACCAGCAGTGGTCTGTTAAATTCCTGGTCTGTTCACCTGAAACTGGCCCCCAGCATTGGGATATTCTCTTGCAGGGATGCAGCTCAGTCAAGCCCAGCTTTTGGAGACCGACGCTGTTATCAGCTGCCTCCTGGAGCCCGTGGCCTGGCCCTCCGAGCAGTGGTGAGTGGTGAGAACTTAAGCCCCATGTCCACCCACCCTGCCCTGTCCTGTCCCTGTCTCAGGCACTGCCCACACTTCCCCTCATCCCTAGGCCCGAGACATTCAGGAAGGAGCCGACATGCTCATGGTGAAGCCGGGATTGCCCTACCTGGATATGGTGCGGGAGGTAAAGGACAAGGTAAGCTCAGACTGGGGGTTGGGAGAGCTCGTTCCCTACAGTGAACCCTGAACGGAGGGGCTTTCAAATCAGTCTCTGAGCCAGAAGCAGTATGCCCCTGAACAGGAGCCCCCTCCTCCCATCTCTGCCTACTGGGCACTGGCTTATCGCTTCTGCCATGGCTCCCAGGAGCCTTTGGACAGCTCTGGTTGGACAGTTTCTGTGGGCAGCAAGCAGTGAATCAGAATGGGGCAGGGAGGACGGGACAGTCACTTGAACCCATGTGTCCTTGTCTGCAGCACCCTGAGCTCCCCCTCGCAGTATACCAGGTGTCTGGAGAGTTTGCCATGCTGTGGCACGGAGCCCAGGCTGGGGCCTTTGATCTCAGGACTGCTGTACTGGAGGCCATGACGGCCTTCCGCAGAGCTGGTAAGCAGGGGTGGGGTTTGTGACCTGTGTCACAGGGACTGATGGGCACGGTGCCCAAGGTCTGAACAGCCTTGATCCTTTGCCTGGAAGTTCTGATCTCCAGACACGGGTAGAAAAGCATACGCAGAAGGGTAGAACAAGTATGCAGTGGCCACAGAAACAGGACCTCCATAGAGATCTTTGGTTGTGAGAAGCTGGGCAAGCCCCTTCTATAAATCTAAGGGTCTTGGTCCATACCTGGTACATATTTGTCTGGAGGAGGACCTGAGGTAATATGCATTGTGTGCTTATTACCCAGGAAATAGGAGCAGGTTTGGTTAACAGCACTTACCATCCTGGTCATTCAGGCTCCATAGCCAGGGATTTAACGGCAGACTCCTGTTATCCCCACTCACCAGAAAGGTCCACAGACACAAGCAAATTGGGCACTGTAGCTCATCACTGAAACCTATGGGGACACAATGGGTCTGAGCTAAGTCAGCCCCGGCTGGGTGACTGGGCAGGAGAAAGGACCTCAGCTACGAAGTAGGGTCTGTCGTCCGGACTCAGTGCTGGAGTGGACCACGGCTTCCCCAGACCGTCAGAGAGCATCTAGGCTTGCGCTTGCCTGCTTTCTTCCTCTGCACCTACCACCTGTCAGCAAATCAAGGCCCAGAACAAGAGAATGACTTGTTCAATGTCTGGAGCTGGCTACAGCCAGACTTACCATAGGCTGTGATACCAGGCTGTGCCTCTCCATGGTGGTCTCCCTCTGCCTGGCCCTTGTCTCCCATGCTAGTAGCCCATGTCACATCCCTCCCATTTCTGTTTTCTGTACAGGTGCCGACATTATCATCACCTACTTTGCACCCCAGCTGTTGAAGTGGCTGAAGGAAGAGTAAAGGAAGTGTAGGGCTTGATCTTGACAAAGCTCCCTGGGCCTTACAGAAGGGAAAAAGTAAATGCGCTGTTAGAACTGTGCCCTGTGCCCTCTTCCTGCCCACATTGCTGGCAGGGTGCAGCGCCCTGCGTGGTTTGCCAGCATGCTAAACTCCCACTCACAGCTGCATCCTTCCAAGCCCTCCAAGTTTCCCACTCTGGCTCAGCCCACAGACCCTCCTCCCTGGTCTGCTGAGGTGTGGCTTCAGCTTGGCAGGACCCAAGAGCCTTAGGCACAGGCTTGGGGCTTTGGGACAAGAGAATAGCAGTTGGATCTTGAAACCTAAAGAGTTATTAATTAATGAGGATCAAAACCCAGAAGCAGCAGGAATGCCTGGCCGCAGGAGACACCAGCATCAAAAAGTCCTTATGCACAAGATAGTTCCTCAGAACCTCTGCCCAGGGCAGTTTGGACACAGCAGGACATGCAGCAGCATGTCTCTGTAGAATGTATGCAGAGAAAGGGGAGTCAGATAAGATGTAACAAAGCAGTTGAAGTAATGCACGCTTGGAATGGAAAGTCCAAGACAGAAGTTGTCCCTGAGTTGAAATCTTAAAGGGACAAAGAGGACCAGGAAACATGCTCAGAGACCCCCTTAGTAGGAGGAGCTTGGCAGGGCTGGAGGGCAGCTGAGGAAGAGAAAGGTAGATAACAGACCGGAGGTTGGAATAGACCCCCACCTGGCAGGGTCCTGAAGTTTTGTTTTGCAACTAAGGGGTAGCCATCTTAAAGATCTTGGGTTGTTTGGTTTAGTTTTCTCCACTAAGTACCCCTGGCCTCACCCATCTAGGCAAGCACTCTGCCACCGAGCTGTACCTCTAGCCCATTAAGACATGTTCTGGAGACCAGACTAGAGGTTTTGCAGGAGGGAAATAAGGAAATGAGAGAGTAAGGCTGTCTTTGTGGGTTTCTGAAGCTGCCCAGCTGGTTTCAGTTCATTCATCTGGCATGACACCCATACTGCAGCTAATGAAAGTTAGGGCCAGTTTGCAGGCACAGCTGACTTCAGAGGCGGAGGCCCTACTCTAGCTCCGAAGCAAGTTCAGCTGACTCTAAAGCGATATCATTTCTAAGGTGCAGAATTAGTTAGAGTTATAACTGCAACTCCTGCAATCATACTGGTCCGATTCTTGGTGGATTTCTTTTAGAGCTGTGACTAATTCGCCTTAAGAGCTGATCTTCCTACTTCTCAACCTCTAGAAGGTAGGCCACCAAAATCAAATCAGTCCTAAACTGTCTCTTGGATCCTGAGCATAGATTTACCATCCAGAACCCAGATCACTAATTTAAAACATGCTATCATCAGGCCAGGGGTATGCCAGGCTAGACATGTACTATCTTGGCTGTTATGCAGCCTCTGAGCGCTGTGTAAAAATGGTTTGTGTGTTAGGGAAGGCTTTCCTATGCTGCCCTAGAGCCACCATCACCCAAACTGTTCAGAGAGCAGGAGACATGCTACCCTGCAGATGCCACGGTCCTAATGTGTCCAGGAGCAATGGCAATTAGGAAGGTCACCAGGTCCCGACCTTCAAAGGATCAGAAAACAGTTCCCCGAAGGACTGCTGTTTGGATGAACAACTAAGCTGAGACATAATTGACCAAGAGCCTTCCAGGGAAAGAACCATTGTGCAAAGTTCCTGGAGCCAAAGCGGAGCTGCACCAGCACAGGGCTGATGTGGTTGGCACACCAGGAAGAATACAGGAACGGGTGGCCTGGAGATGAGTCTCAGTCCAAACACTACAGGGCTTCAGTGCCACATTCCTCTAACTTTATCCCAAGATCAAGGGGCACTCCAAGGATATCAGCAGGGGAATGACCAGGTTGTGTTTTTCTTTTCGTAACACCATAGCATCGTGCAGATGAGATGTTTGAATTGCGTGGTGACCATAGGGGTGCAAAAACAGGAGATGTTTTAGGAGTGTAATTAGCTAAGTTAGGCCTGCTTGTCTGAGTGTCAAGTGGCCTGACCATTTAGTGGAGAAAGCAGATTCAAGGTAGAATGCTAAGTTTAGCTTGGGGTCCTTGGTAATGAGGAAAGGTGTATCTAAGACATTTTGATAGTACTCCCCTAAGGCTATTCACATTTGTGGCAGAACTGGGTTAAAGGCCACGAAGAAAGCCAGATGTAACATTCAGACCCAGCTCCAAAGCACCTTCCAGTCAGCAGCAGTGAGAAGGATGGCTGACCCCTCCTGTGTGACTAACTGGTATGAGAGGAAGACCTTGGAGCCCATTTTCCCCTGGAGTCAGGTCTTGTCACCTGAAGTGTCCACTTGGTGGCAGCCACCGACATCTTTACAAACAAAACTGGCACAGGCAGGCATGGCTTGCACTTAGGGGGTTGAAGCAGAAGGACTTCAAGACTAAGCTAAGCTGCAGAGTGAGGTCCCTTAAAATCAGGAAGAGACTTGAGAGGCACCTGAAAGGGTTTTAGTTGGTCTGTGCCACATCCCTGATAGAGAACTAAGTTTTCAGTCTGGCGAGGCATATTACCAGCCTTCTAGATAACTAGTGGTTGGTGCCCAGGGACTTGGTGAGACTTGGTTTCCTCATTCCCCTCTCTAATGTGCCAGTTTAGGCTGTAGTTTGTCCCTTTGGCCAGCATCATAATCTGCCTTTTAACTCCTTAAGAGTGGAAAACACCTGGTTTCCAGCTAGTCATCCCATACAGACTGCCAGGCCAGCACGGGAGGGCCTGATTCTGGGTACTCTGGGTTGCAGGGGCTGAAACCCAGTTCAATAGAAAAAGAAAGTTCAGGTTTGCATGCCTGAACCTTGGTAATGTCAGATATGTGTGGCCCCAGGTCAAAGGCTTTTATCTTTTGGCCTTGGGGGAGACTTTATTGTTAGATAAGCTTTCCCAACCAACAACATGATCCCTCACTAAAGTAACCCCTAAGATTTGTAATCCCAGAGAAAGACCCATTCTGTCCTGTCCCTGCCATAACTCTGGAGAGCTGTGATTGTTCTGCATAGGTCACGTGTCCACCATTTAGCTTGCTCACTATGAACTGGACAGAGATGGGTGACATGGTTGACCGGCTCCATTACACAAAAGGCTGACGAGGCCTTGGCTCTGGCACCAAATGGTCCTCTGCCTGGAATGCCTTCCCCCTAAATCTGTGTGCCTTGCCTTTTATGTTCTGATCTCAGCTGACTTGTCACTTCCTCAAACCTGACCCAACAATCTTCAAAAGTCACCCACTGTTTTCAGATTAGTGAATACAACAAGTCAAAGTTACAGTCGTTCCAAAGGTGTTCTTGGGGCTGCTGAGATGACTCTGCAAGCGTAAGTGCTTGCAGTGCAAGCCTGACCGGAATCCAACCCCTGGAATCCACTGCGGGAACAGCGGTCAAGGCCAAAGCTTGGCTCCTGACCACCACACACCCACTCTGGTACTCATGTGTATATTATTTACCTCTCTAAACAACCTGGGGCTGTGTTGCCAACTTGTGCAAACAGGGGGATTGGTCTCAGCTTGTGCCTTACTCTGTTACATCTCATAATCAAAGATAGCCTTAGCTGAATATGGAGGCACATTCTTATAATTCTAGCACTAGATGTCTGGGGGTGGGAGGATCATGAGCATCATCCTAGGCAATGTAGCAACAACTCTGACAAAGTACATGCATGAGCACCAATGGGGTGGAAGCATTGAGACCTTATAAGTCCATCAGAGCCCTGACTTTGAAAGGTAGATGATGCTTGTTGAGAATGGGGAACATTTGAATGCTAGTTACTAGTGAAGCCATTTCAGAAAGCTGGCTCTATTTACTGAAATGAAACACACTGATGATAACCAGATTTGCACACCTAGTTACTTATCAATAATGAATACTGATGCTAGCCGGGCAGATTTCTGAGTTCAAGGCCAGCCTGGTCTACAGAGTGAGTTCCAGGACAGCCAGAGCTATACAGAGAAGCCCTGTCTCAAAAAAAACAAAACAAAAATCTCTATACTGATGTATGTTCTCTGGGACACATTCTCAAGGTTCCCGTGCCTGCAGTCCTCAGCTACTTACATGGGAGGATCATGAGTCCAGAGGTTGGAGACCAACCCAAGAGAAAATCAGTCATAATGTTTTCTAATATGTGTGAGCACCCCAAACTGGAACTAACCCAAATGTCCATCAGCAGGGAGTTATGAATGAACGAACGAGATAGCCACACAATGTGATGTGTCTTAACATTAGTAAGACAGACACAAACGAAGATTCAAGAACATGCCTGCTGTGTTGTTATATTTATCCAGCTCACAAACAAGTGAAACTACAATTGAACCCAGGAGAAGGCTGGGGACAAGCTGATGGTAGAAGAGTACTTGCCTCATCCTGGTTCAATCCCAGCACCACACATACACACACACACACACACAGAAGTAGGCCATGGCAGCTCATGCTTTTATCTCAGCACTTAAGAGGCTGAAGTAGGAGGACTGCTGTGGATGAAGTAGGGCAACCCCATATTTCTGGGCTTCTATATGAGATCCTATATCAAAAAAGGGGCAAGGTGAGGGTTCTTGTTACCATTTGGGGGTAACTGAAAACGGAGATGCTCTAGGCATCTAGATTGGAGGAGGGTCTGAGTAGCAGATGCAAGAGTATATATTCATGATTGAAAATTTAAAAAATAAACATACTTTTTATTTTTTTAAGATGTGATCTTACTAGGTAGCCCTGGCTAGCCTCAAACTCACAGCCATCCTGTTCTCTGTCTTTTGAATACTAGGATTAAAGACATGTACCACCAGACCCAGTGTAGACATTTTCTTTTCTGTGTGTTTTAACTGAAACTTCTTTTAAGTAAATAAAAAATTCAAAGTAATGAGAGATGTATAGCTGGCAGGATTTCCTTGTGTCTTTAACAGGAGACTCAAGCAGGGAAATGTTTCATATAAGAAACTTGATTTCCCAGCCAGGGTGGGGTTGGGGGTCGGGGTGGTACATGCCTTTGATCCCAGCATTTTGGATCTTTGAGTTCAAGGCCAGCCTAGTCTACAGAGTAAGTTCTAGGACAGCCAGGGCTACACAGAGAAACCCTATCTTGAAAAATCAAACAAGGGGTAGGGGTTGATTTGATTTCTCAAAGAGAAAACACCATAGGCTAGCATCCGCATAGTAAGAAGCCAGAGGGCTTAGGATGGACCAAGGGGTGAAACTGTCAGGGGGTTTTTGTAATTTAGTTATGGGATGAAAACATCCATTAAATGGTATATATGTTTTTCTGTTGGAAATGGGATCATGCTCCATAGGCAAGGCTGGTCCTTCTGCCTTGGTTTCCTAACTGAGTGTGCACGGATACCTCCACACTTGGCTAAGTGTACCCAGCTTTGAAGTTGCAAATCAAAAAGAAGCTAGATTCAGAATATCAAAGACCATCACCATCTTTTCTATGACATCTCCGGCTATTAATTTGTTTATTATTCCTTGCTGCT
The DNA here is from genome assembly GCA_019843815.1 of Montemys delectorum. NCBI lineage: Eukaryota > Metazoa > Chordata > Mammalia > Rodentia > Muridae > Montemys > Montemys delectorum. Next base: position 51,415 of record JADRCD010232730.1, read on the forward strand.
GATAACCTAGAGGCAATAAAAAGTAGATTCTAGTGGCCCAACATTTAAGTCAAGGTTATTACCCCAGGTGAGCCAATACACACTAGCAAACCCTCTTTGGAGTTGGGCAGTGTGGTAGCCCTGTGCTGTGTGGTATGTGACCCGAAACAAAACTCTTAAGCTCCTAGAAGTCTGTTTTCTCTTCTGAAAAAAAAAAAATCTTAATTGTTCAGAGGTTTCCTATGTGGTCTGTCTTGATATTAATCATCTGTCACTATGCTATGGCCTCTCCTCTGAGGAGAGACCTATGAAATGACAGCTGATATTATCTTGGAAATCCACTTAAAGCTAGCCTGGATTCTGTTGGAAGTTACTCTGTCTAGTCTCCAGGGTGGCAGAGTTGGAATCAGAACCTGAAGGGTTAGGTTTGAGGTGACCCTGAAAAGAGATACAGCCAGGCACTCTAAGATCCTCTGAAGAACAGGTGGGCCTCCGACATCCTGGCGACCCTTTCCCCCCCCTCGCTCCATTTCTGTCCTGCAAAACCTGTCTGGCAGGTGAGCTGGCGGTCTGTGACTTTGCACTTTGTTCTCTGAGCCCCACCAGTGAGAGAGAGTTGAGTCCATCTCAAGTCCACAGAGCCGGGAAGTAACAGAAGCTGTTTTAATAGGGTACTGGTGGGGGGAGGGGAAGAAAAGAGCAGAGGGAAGCCCTCCTGCCCCTGCCTCCCAGCCAATTCCTTGGCAGCACTTGGTTTTTGCCTGACCCTCCCATGTTCGTGTAGGCAGGAAACTGTCATTTTCCTGCTGTGTCCACGGGCCAGACACAGAACACAGGTGCTTCCTTAGCACTTCACGAATCAACCAGGTTGAGAGGACAGCTTTGCTTGTTTGCTTTCGACACTACCTTTGAATATGAACGTGTATTTCAGTTATGAAAACCCTACTCTTCTTCCCCTTAAATGGTTTTTACAGTACCTAGGGTAGACAAACACAGCGGTGGCATGCCCATAATCCTAGCACTTGGGAGGCTGAGGCAGGAAAATGTTCATGGCCCGCTTACCTGCATAGTGAGACCCTATCTTAAAACCAAGTGTCTAGGTCATTGCAGTGAACAAACTGTGGGCGTGACAAGCAGTTCCCTTCTAGAACCAATTGGGGTCTCTCAGACCAGAGAGGGACAGAGCCTTGCTGGAGTCCTCACTGCACTATGGGAGCCGGGCTGAGCCCTAACCCCAGTCCCCGCCATTCCCAAGTCAGTCTAGGTACTTCCCCAAGAGTCCCATCCCAGGAAGGCGGTATGGGGGATAGGGATGAGAAGCAAAGAGAATCACCTGAGCTGTGATGATGAGGATAAGGGAAGTGAGGAGGGAAGTGAGGAGGAACGTGATGAGGGGTGAGACAATGACCTTGAGAAGCCTGGTGACGGTAAGAGGTCGTCGGACCGGGAGCAGGGAAGCTACGGGGTAACATAAGGGACAGGAGGCCCAAGACTCTCCGCTTGGCGGGTGACCGGCGCGAGGGAGGAGCTCGGTGACGCCTAGAACGGGGCGGGGCGAGAAGCATTGGCAGGTCCGAGGGTCGAGAGCTACTGATCGCCTACGTAGAGCCGGTGGAGCAGCCGCTGCGTCTCAGTTCGCTTTCCCCGAGCCAGGTGGGTGCGGAGGCCCGGGGCTGGGTGGGGAGCGCTGAGCCCTGGGAACCCGTGCAGCCGAGCAGGGGACACTGGAGGCCGGCCAGCAGTGGACCTGGCCCGGGAGGCTCCAGTCTCACGTCCCTCTGCTTTTAGGGTGATCAGTCCCGCAGCCGGAGCTCCAGCTCGGCTACAACTTTTGTCCCGGGGCAGAGCTGAGCCTGAGCCATCCAGAGAACTTTCAGATCCAGTCTGGTTCCTGGCTAGGCCTCAGCCTACCCACCTGCGCAGTGAGGGCCCTTTTAAAGTTGTCTCGCTGTTTCAAGCTGATTTAAAGTCTCTTCTTTGTCTCAGTTCTTTACGCGCCCCGCCCCCACGCCCCTGCTCACTTCTGTTTTGTTTGGCTGCAGTCTAAATGAACCCTGGACCCCACAGATTGAAAGACACAGCTATGCAGTCCGCTCTGTCTGGGGACAAACCTGCAATTAGTCTCTGACTCCAGGCAGAGAACTGGCTGTTGGGGACTGGGTCAGTTGTCCTACTGAATTGGTCTCCAGGGAGAACTTGCAGCTCAGAGCCATGTAGGAACGGCTCAACATAATCCAACTTTTAAAAGAATATAAATATGGGTTAGCAAAGGGAGCCCTGGTTAGAGTCTGGGCATTGAGGTTCTAATCCAGCCAGTGTTTGCAGGCTCACTGCCCATCCTGGCTCTATCAGCCCCTTGCCAGTTATGTTGTTGGTCAGAGTATCTAGGAATCTTTCTCTTTCTTGACATTACTAGTAATCTTTTTTTTTTTTTTAAATGAAGCCAAGTTGGAGATTTTATTAATAATATTTTAATGCGGGCATAAGCATGAGGGTTAGGAGGAAAAGAAGGACTCTGAGGAAAGTCGGGCATACTCAAGTGTGAATATGGGTTTCTTAAAGCAGGACATCATTTCCTTTTCTTTTCTTTTTAAAGATTTATTTATTATTATACATAAGTACACTGTAGCTGTCTTCAGACGCACCAGAAGAGGGCGTCAGATCTCATTACTGGTGGTTGTGAGCCACCAGGTGGTTGCTGGGATTAAAGAGCAGTCAGTGCTCTTACCCGATGAGCCATCCCAGCCATCCCGCCAGGGTCATGGGCTGGAGAGATGGATGGCTCTGCTGCTCTTCCAGAGGACCCAGGTTTGATTCCCAGCACCCATGTGACAGCTCACAACTGCCCAGTTCCAGGGCATTTGACACCTTCTTCTGGCTTCACGGGCACCAGACATGACTGAGGGGCACTTACATACATAAAGGCAATACACCACATACAGATAAGAGCAGTCATAACTGCTTCCTGACTTTGACCTACAAGGCTGTGCACCTAAGCTCAGCTCTGCCCAGAGCACTAGACTTTGCCCAGCCTCGAGGAAGTGTGTGTGTATGTGTGTGTGTATTCTGTATGTTCATTTCTCGGGATTCTTCAAGAACTGCACCTGCTAAGGAAATTCCCTGAGTTCAAAGACTAACTTTGGTTCCAGATTTGTAGCTTCATGACGTCATTATGCTTGTTTTATAGTTTGGTTTTTTTTTTTTTTTTTTTT
>JADRCD010232731.1:0-29511 GCA_019843815.1 Montemys delectorum
TCTGACTAATATGTATCTCAGAGAGTTGGAAATATTATGTTCATTTTCAAATTTAAGATTTGGCTTTGGTGACGTCATATGCCTGACCAAAAAAATTAAGACTGTGCCTCCAGAAAAGCAGAACCTAGACTTGTGTAACTTGATGGTCCTAGGCTTGACATTCTGATCATCCATCTTTTCTCCATATAGTCCTGAATGGCATGGAATGCTCTACTCCCAAGCGGACAGCAAGAAGAAATCGAACCTCATGATGTCTCTCTTCGAGCCTGGCCCAGAACCTCTCCCGTGGCTTGGGAAAATGGCACAGTTGGGGCCCATCTCAGGTATAACACAGGCAGATCTTACTATATGACATTGTCTCTCTGCTGCTGGGAATGTCTTTGAGTATTGTTGGAGCACTCCTGAGCTCTCTGATGTGGGTGCATAGACAGGACCTCAGAGTGTTTAAGGCTTGAACTCAGCTGTCTCAGCGCAGGGGGAACAAGTGTTTATACTGAGTGAAATAGGTATAGTGTCATTCTGTGCTCTGAATGGAAAACCCTGTGTGTTTCCGCTGTGCAGTCAGTCGTTCTCAGGCCACGCAGCCATCTTCCTTTTGGAAACAAGTTCCCTCACTTCACTGATATTGCTGCTGTTTCTAATCTGGCTTCTCTCTTGTCACCATTGTGATCAGTGGGGCAGCTGGGGTTCATTCACCTGTGGCATTGGGAACATAAGGCAAAGCTTGTCCCATCTCCATGGATCAGGAAGTAGAGTTGAGCTGGTGGAAGTGGCTTGTAACTCTCAACTCCCACCCTCATGCAGCCCATTTCTGGGTATTCACCCTGTCCAAAAGGTTCTCCAGGAGACATTTCCCATTCAATCTCAACAGGAAGTGTGTGTAAAGTGCATGACACAGTGTAGGTATATAATTGCAGATGACTTTTTTCCTCTTGTCTCAGTTTCCAGAATGTCCTTTGGCTTCTCCTGTTGTTGGTGCTCTGTATTTTTGTTTCTTCAGCTATATTGGTTTCAGACTCCCAGATCTGGCCCTTGAGTCTCACCTGGTGTCCCTCAATATTTGCATGTTGCATTTTCCGGGCTCAGCTGGACTGTATTGCCCCACTCACTGCTTATACTGCTCTGCTTGCTCCACCATTCTTTTTGTTTGGAACCATTGTCCTCAGCCTCCAGCTCTGTACTCGACATTACCCAGATGTCTCCATTTCCATTTTAGAGCTGTCTGCTATCTAGCCTGTGCCCTGTGAATAAAAGCTGAAGTTTTCAAAGTCTGATGGGGAGTAGACTCAACAGAGTGCATGAGATCAGGGCACAGCCAGGAGCACAGGTGATCAGATAGCTGTCTGATCTTCCTGCACACCAGCAGAGTTTGCTAAGCTGATGAAAGAAGAAAGAGCTGGTGAAACAAAAATGCCTGTTGAAATGGAAGAAGCAGCTGGAGCTCTCTGAGCACAGTAGGAGGGGCAGATCGTAGGTTAGAGACTGGCTCAGTAAGAGCAGAAAAGACCTGCTCTGAAATGATGTTCTGCAGATACTGGGAAGCCACAGCTGAGGAATAATGATAGCTCCTCCTGCTATTATGACAGCACTCAGTACAGCAGGTAGGAGATTGTGTCCCTAATCCAGGTACAAGATAAAAATAAAATTTTCGTTCCAGGGCTAGTGATGTAGTTCATTCAGTTGGTAGGGTCTGGCAATGCATGAAGCCCTGGGTTCAGTTCTCAGCACCTCATATGTCTGGGTGTGGTGGTGTGCACCTGTAATTCCAGGATCTGCATACTACAGAACTGCAGTGGCTTTAACTAAGGAGTTAGGCTATATAAAATAATTGTGAGTGTGTGTCTCTGTATGTGTTGAAACAAGGTCTTGTACTGCAACTCGGGCTTTTTCCTGCCTTGTGTGACTCCATAGTTAACTAGCCACATGAGATTATTTAAGTTTATTTAAAATTAAAGAACATATAAAATTAAGTTCAGGTGTAGATGTTTCTTGTACCCTAGAAAGTTTGGGTGAAGAGTTCTGGGCTAAAATATAAAGTGTGTGTATGATGTAGATTTAAAGTGAGTTTTTCCAGTACACGTGACTGGTTGCCTTCTTTGGCCTTTATGTGTAAAGCTAATGTGAAGCTGGTTCCTTTTAGGACATTATGCTAGGTCTGTGCTGATTGTTTCATCTCCTACTTCAGTGACTTATTTGTTGAGAACAGGTTCTCCAGCATGACTGAAGTTAATGTAATTCTCTGTTAATGATGGAGCAGTTCAAAAGCTAGTCACCTAATTGGAAATGTAATTGTGTTTGCTAGGTGGAATTTTCACAGTTGTCTTTTTCTTTAAGATGCTAAAGAAAACCCTTATGGGGAGGATGACAACAAGAGCCCATTCCCCCTGCAGCCCAAAAACAAACGAAGTTATGCCCAGAATGTGACTGTCTGGATCAAACCCAGCGGCCTGCAGGTACACGGTGCTTACAGTTCTTCCAGAGGGCTGGCAAGGGTGTTTGATTTGATTGTTCTCTCCTTTGCTACTCTGTAATTCATTTCCTTCCGATGTCTGCCCTTATTTTCCAAAAAGACGTGAGATGGCCTACAGTGAGACACATATATACAACACAATCATTTTTCACAAAAGTTAGAGCAATAACAAAACCAGAGGGGGGCTAAAGAGATGGCTCAGTAGTTAAGAGCACTGACTGCTCTTCCAGAGGTCCTGAGTTCCATTCCCAGCAGTGGAACACAGTGGTTCCACAACCATCTGTAATGGGATCCAATGCCCTCTTCTGGTGTGTCTGAAGACAGCTACAGTGTATTCATATTAAAAACAACAACAACAACAACAACAAAAACAGGGAAAATGGAAACAGTGGTGCCTACAACCAGAAGCAAAATGGTAATTTGTGTTTGAGGACTTTGGTTCTGGGCTTCCAGCGACCAAGGTCAAAAAAGAAGCAAATGCTTGTATAGTTTTTCTTGTCTAAGAACAATAAGCATGACAATATTTCTGGACAGGTGGATTTGCTCAGCACTGGATCTTATTTTTTATTTATTCTGTATGTTTTTAAAACAGGCTCATGAAATCCAGGCTGGACCCAAATTCACTGTATAAGTTAGGCAGGTTTTGAACCCCTAATCCTCTTGGATCTACCTGCCAAGTGCTGGGACTGCAGACATGAACCATCACACCTAGTTTGCCAGCACTGGATCTCCACCCCAACATAACACACACACACACACACACACACACACACACACACACACACACACACACACACACGGTTTCACTGTATAGCTCTGGTTGTCCTGGAACTCTGTAGACCAGGGTAGCCTCGAACTCAGAGATCCATTTGGCTCTGTCTCCCAAGTGCTGAGATTAAAGGTGTGCATCACCACCACTCAGCCTGCACTGAATTTTTAAAAATATTTTTAAGAATTTTGTATATCAGCATAATGTATTTGATCACATCCACATCTCCCCTTCCCAAGTACTCCCAGACTCTCTCGAATACATCCCCTCCCCAAATTCATAACCTACCATGCACCAGAGCATGGATAATCTACCAGGGGCATGTCCCTTAAGAGAACGTACTCTCTCCCTCACCAAATGGTCATCAACTGCTAATAGACCTTCAGTGAGGGTAGGGCTCAGGAGCCAACACTGTATTTTAGTTTCAAAGTCTGCGTGCTTCAGGCAGTGGGGAACACCTGTAATTCCAGCACTTAGGAGGCAGAGGCAGGCGGATTTCTGAGTTCGAGGCCAGCCTGGTCTACAGAGTGAGTTCCACGACAGCCACAGCTACACAGAGAAACCCTGTCTCGAAAACAAGTCTTCATGTGCTGAGGTTGTGGGGGAGGTGGGTCGTGGGGCTGCGGAGTAAGATGGTCTCACTCTACTGTAGCCTTTAGCTGGTCTGGAACTAGTTATGTAAACCAGGCTAGAGTTAAAACTCATAAACATCCCTCAGCCTCTGCCTCCTGAGTGCTGCTGGGATTAAAGGCTTCACTATCAAACCTGGCTGATATTGTTTTATTATTACGGGGTTTTTGTGGGAGAGGGGGTAGAAAGGCAAGTATTAAATTTACCATTACAGCCATTTAAAAATGTATGGGTTGAACACTGTTTATGTTATTGGATGATCGCTGGCATTATCTACTTCAAGACAAGAAATCCTTGTACGCTTAACCACTGAACCATCTCTCCAGCCTTATTCTAAGTTAAAATTTTTTAAGTTAAAAAATGTCCTGTGAGCTAAGGGTCCAACTTCATTTTTCTTTATTCATTCACTTCCTCTTTTACCATTGGTGGTCTAGCCATAGATATGTGGGTATCCTGAGTCTATTTCTATGAGGCATTTATTACTTTAATATCATGAAGTTCTTCAAAAGAGGACAGTGCTGTAGCCATTGTTGAGAAAAACACTGATAACATCTCAGGGAGTCTTCCTGTTGACACTGTCTGTCCTTATTCCCATGCCTTTAAACACTTAAAGCTATGCCTTTTTCTCTCCAGAGCCACAGTAGTCTAATGCTGAACTGTTTTTATGCTTCATAGACAGATGTACAGAAGATCTTAAGAAATGCAAGGAAGCTCCCTGAGAAAACACAGACATTCTATAAGGTGAGACATAGGAAAAGGTGGCCCTAGGGGATGTGTTCTCTGTAGTGGGTAGAAGTACGGATGTGTACAGTGATTACAGTGAGGTGCGAGTGCATCAGTTTTCTTAACAGTCCAATCTGGAGTGGCTAGCTAGGCTGTTCCTCCCTCACAATCCAGTTGAAGTACTTAAATGACCCAATTCTGTGCAGAAGGTTGCTGTGAGGCAACTCCATTCAAAGAGACCATCAATCCCAGCACAGCCTCACCACTCCTGTGTGGGTATTAGGGCTAACCCAGGCAAGCACTGCATGTGATCCCTAGGGAATGTGCCAGAACACAACAGAACAGAAGCTGTCAACAGTTAGTGTAAGGGAATGGATGTGCTTTGTAATCACGCCTAGCTAATCTAGAATCACAATGGTGGAGGGACCAAAGTGACAAAGGATGAAGTGGAGTTGGGACATTTGGGCTCTCACTAGCTTGTAGCTTGCTATGTAGATCTGGGTGGCCTGGAACTTGGATATTGTCCTTTTGGAGTTTGGCTAATTAGATTAAGTGCAGTGTGAGGTGGCCCTTAGCCTGTTAATTTTAAAGTACAATATAGGGGCTAGAGAGATGGCTCAGAAGTTAAAGAGCACCTTTCTACTCTAGAGGACCTGGGTTCAACTCCCAGTGGCTCACAACCATCTGTAAATAGTTCCAGAGGATCTGACCCTCTGAGGGCACTATATGAGTGCATATAGTGCACGTGAGTGTGTGTGTGTGTGTGAATTCAAAACACCAATACACATAAAAACATAAATAAAAATCAGAGTTACCCTCAGTTGAGCATCTCTTCTGGAGAGCACACCTACCTTATATGAGTATCATCTTACTGCTTTTATCACTGTTGTCTTTAAATCTAGTTACTAGCAATCTGGGAAAATTGGACAAAATATAGTTTTAATCAAAGTTCAACCAGAAAGTTTCTCAGCTAGCCAGACTCCCCAAACTCTGTAATCCACATAAGTCCTTGACCTGGGCTCAGCTGCAGCCCATCTCTGTAATTTGTACAAATGCTTGCTGGTAATCCGTTCAAGCAAGCATGCTTGTACAGTAGTGAGGTGATCTTTTATCTTTCCTGATACATTATAACTAGCTTCATGTCTGAGAATTAGAAAGGACCTAACAACTGGCTGCTTCAATTCCTCAAGTGGGTGAGGAAGGAGTCTCCTCCCTGTATAAACAAGGCCTCTGAGAACACAGCAGCCACACTGCTTGGCCACAGCATGCCCGAGTGCTTGGTGGGATGCTTTCTCTACTGTCCCCTCCAGATGTGTTCACTGTCACTCATTCCACGTCCAGTCAGAGAGACACCAGGCTGAGGTTGACATTTGGAGTCAGCCTTTTCCATGCCTGATTAAGAGAGGGAAACTAATCCCCAAAGTCAGCACGGATCCTGTATGCAAGGTGCTGGCTGTGTTTGGCATAACTGCAGTAACTGTGGTCAGCCTGCTGACTAATCTAGCTGCTGAGCATGCAGCAGACATCACTTGCCAGTTATGCATCACACTGTTGTCCCTGATTCTTGTATTTTAAAAAAAAAAGGTTTCCTAAGTGAGGGTCAAAGAGAACTGACTCTAAGCAGAGTGCTTGGAAATTGTGTGACGAGAACTGTCCATGTGTTTCAGGAGCTGAACAGGTTACGAAAAGCTGCCTTAGCCTTTGGTTTCCTGGACCTGCTTAAAGGGGTGGCTGACATGCTAGAGAGGGAGTGCACCCTGCTGCCTGACACAGCCCACCCAGATGCCGCATTCCAGCTCACCCACGCTGCCCAGCAGCTCAAGCTGGCCACCACTGAGTATGCCACATATGACCACAACATCACACCACTGCACACGGATTTCTCAGGGAGCAGCACTGAAAGAATGTGATACTGAGCTCTGGAGCTTTCCTTTGCGTTCATTTTGTCTGAAGGCAATTTAGAGTTAAAAACCTTCTCCAGCTTCTTCAGCTCTCTCAGAAACAGCATTTGCCCATTTGAATGTTTCTACTGCAGTCTGAGAAAGGTCTGAAGGCTGGTTGTCTGAGGCTCAGTCTTTAGGTCCATGATAGGCACAGCTCCTGAGAAACTTGGACAGATGAGGAGAGAGCAGGAAGAAGCCTAGCCAGCAGGGGCCCTCCTGCATGCAGAAAGTGACTTGTTTCAATTATAAGGACATTCTGAAACGTCTGTGGTTGGAAGAAGCGATCCAGATGTCTAGAACTTGCCTGCAAACCTGATGCCATTGAGTTCCAATTTTTTTTCTTAGAACTTGTTAAAATACAAGTGGGTGATGCTCAGGTGCTTCTGGTATATCTCAAGGTACAAATTTTTTAGACTGTAACCACAAGATGTATAAAATCACTCCTGTTAATGTTTTTAATTGAAAATTAAATATTTGATTTTCTATAAAATGACTGCACTTGGAAACAAATGGTGTTTTGATGTTTTGATCTATCTTATCCCTTGAATATAATACAACTTCCAAAATGTCAGACTCCTAAGAACCAGTGTTTCTTGGGTCCTTTGTAGCTTCCTAGTTTCTGCCAGTGGTTCTGAGAGCACTGATGGGAGAGCCAGGCCTCCCAGGCTGTCTGCACAGTGCTCACCCGGCTGCATCATGACTGCCTTCAGCACTTCCTTAGGCTCCCACCAGAGTCACTGTGCCTAATCAAAGCACTTGAAAATCATGAGATTAAATGATGTTTAAGCACAAGTTATTAGGATTTGACTGTAAATGTTTTAATAGAAATACACAATCTTTCACTTTCTCAGACAGCAACAAAAGGGATGCTAACAGCAACTAGAACATGGGATTTTGCACAGGGATATGGCATAGTTGACTGTAAAGCTGAACTGCCAGGTTTGTCCCACAGTCAGTGGAAGGAACACCAGAAAGTAATATAACAATCATTGACAGAAGCTGCAGACCTGGGAAATACTCTTGGGTGAGATGAGGTGGGTCAAAGCAGCCAGTTTAATGCTAATCCACTCTGGGGTCATTTCAACAGCAGAAGTCTCCTTTCCCCCAAGAACAGGGGAAGTGGAAGATAGAAGCAACCACCCTCGAGCTCTTTTTTTCTGGTGTTACTTCACCACTTGGTTTACATGGAATGTGGTAGAGAGACTGAGGTTGTCTTGAACAATGGCCAACACCAAGGTCTGTATTCTGAATCAGTTCCCCTTTGGGGAGTGGGGGGTCCTGCAGGAATCCTGGTGATTTCCCAGCTCAGGTTCCTACTGCACACATTTTTTTTTTACCAAAAACAAAACAAAACAGGCTGCGGTGGCTCTCACCTTTAATCCCAGTACTCAGGAGGAAGAGACAGGCAGATCTCTGTTCAAGGCCAGCCTGGTCTACAGAGCGAGTTCTAGGAGAGCCAAAACTACTCAAGGAAAACCCTATCTTGAAAAACAACAAAAAAAGAAAAAAAAAATCTAATAACAAGGAAAAACAATTCAAAAAAGTAGTCTCACCAATCACTCAGAGAAATACATAAGGAAATGGACTGAGCTAGTCTGTATGTAGCCCAAGATAGCTTGTAGGTGTGTTTGCCATGGGCATCATTACCACAGCTGGCTCCTGCATCTCTGTTCCTTCTGACCCCTGCAGCCATTCACATTTGGAACGTACAATCTCTGTTCTGCAAGTAATGCTCCCTTTCTCCAGGGTTGAAGGCAGTTCTGAATTAGCTAGGAATTAAGGAGTCATGGTGTTCCAGGGTCTGATTGCTTTCTCTATATCATCCTGTCTCTTCGATGCCTGGTAAGTGCTATAGTAATGAATGTCTTTAGCTAAAAGACATCAAATATGAAGTGTTCTCCAGCTCTACTCTGACGCAAAAAATGTCAATGACCACATTTACCTGACTTTCAAAAAGTCAGTGCTATCCTACTACACAAATATCGGCTTGGTTATAAAATATATTGGGTGACTTTTAACAATCCAAAATGGGAAAATGTAGTCTTGTTTTTTCAGTTTTCACAAGCAGTAGCAGAAAGACCAAGCCCTAACTGTTTAGACAGACAGTGCCTATACGGAGGAGCAAAGACATGAGGAGGGCCACCTTTGTCATTAAATACACAAGAATGAACTTGTCGTCAGATACCAGATATTCGTGTCATGCAAGTACAACACTAAGATAAAGACAGTAGATTCAGGAATGTTACTGGGAAAGAGAGACAGCCTTACTTTAAAAAAATCAAAACAAAACAAACCCTTACATCAGTACAAGAAGTAAAACAGTAAGAATCATAGATTCTGCTCAAGTGAAGCTACCAAATTTATCTTTAGTGGAGCTTTTTCTTCTTTTGTCCATACCGCCTCCTGCGCTGTTTATAAAGATGACGAAAATTAATATATAACCCTGGGGGGAAAAAAACCAACTGATTAGAAACATCCTCATGACAGGGAAGTGAGGTGTCTGCTGTTTGTGCCCAGGCCTCATAGCACTAAATCTACTGCTCAGATACAGCTTAACCCACAGCAGTGCAACGCTAGAGGTGCCCAGCCCTTCTTCAGGGGCTTGTAGCCCACGGCTCGTGACCTCGTGACCTCTTAGGCAGGTTTAGACAAAGATAACCCTTGTCTAGTGAATAGCTTCTGGACCTAACTTTCTATCATACTGTGTTCATCTCATGCCTATAATCTGGTTATCTGTCTGACTGTCTCATGTTTTGATACGGTCATCAATACAGTTCACTCTACATAGATGATTAAGCTAAAGATATTTTTGCCTGTTTATCCCCCCATATACATGTAATGAATGCCAAATCAGAGCTGGAAGGCTATTCAAGAACTTAACTTTTTTAAAAGTAAGCCGAAGTCTAGAAGTACAATGCAGTATGTGAGGAAACGGGATTTCAGATGCAAGTTTCAATTCTACTTAACCAGTAAGTTGTGTAGCTTAGCCTCACCTCAGTTCAGTTGTACAACAGGGATAAAAACACTTCACAGGCCTACTATGAAAGAATGTGCATAAAAAATTCCTTGCCCTATGAACATATACTACCTGGTTAAGACCTAAAATTGTGAATTTTGGATTGACTTAATTTTGAATAATAACATGCACATATCTTTCTATTAAGCAACATTAACAAAAAAATAGGTAATAGGATCAATGCATATTAAAATATTTCCATTCTTGGGACTGGTGAGATGGCTCAGCGGGCAAGAGCACTGACTGCTCTTCCGAAGGTCGTGAGTTCAAATCCCAGCAACCACATGGTGGCTTACAACCATCCGTAATGAAATCTGATGCCCTCTGCTGGTGGTCCAAAGACAGCTACAGTGTACTTATTTATAATAATAAATAAATCTTTTTTAAAAAAAAAATATTTCCATTCTTTCCTGGGGACAGGACCTTACTCTATTGCCGGGGCAGTCCTCCAGCCTCAGTCTCCCTGCTGCTGTGATGCACCACACAGGATTCTAACTTCTTTAATAGATCTGGGGACCTTCTAAGCAGTATAGTCTCCCACACTAAGTCATGGAGATCATTAGGCTTTCTAACTTCTCAGGTTATTTGCTGTTCAGGGTGGCAACCTCTTAGATGTTCATTATTGATCCCTTCCCTCCCTTCTCTTCTACTGAGCCTTGCCAGTCTGAATACAACTCTTGTTATCAGTGGCTAAATCTTGATAAATATGGAACACATGGAGAGAACTAACATATTGGCAGTGGCTGAACCCTCTGTTGCCAGCAACAGCTATGTATGTTTATTTAAATCTACCAAGTCAAATACATAACCTACACACTGACACTTAAGGAAATCCTGTGAGTTACGGTGGCTTTCAAGTAATCTAAAGTTTACCTCTTGTTCCCGTTAGCTCTGAGCTTTATGAATTAATCTAGAACTTGTGTTTGATACAAACCTAAGTTACTAAGGCGGTCATGATGAGCAGGGTGCTTCCCAACAACCTCACTGCTCAGAGCCCATCACCACCACCACCCTTTGCCACAGCTCTACTTCCTCCTCAGCCCCCAAGTGGGTTAGAATGCAGGCGGCAGTTCTCATCTGCTGTTGTGAGAAGAGCTCTTAGTGGTTCATCAGGAGATAATGTATGGTATTCCTCAATATCCACATACATGACAGACTCCCACTGACAGAGCAGTCACAATTCAGCTACTGTAGACCTGAGCAAAGATTTCCATATGCAGCCTACTCTCCTACTGGGTCTGTCTGAACAATAAAAGCCTTCCCCTGGCCACCTGTTCACAAGTAGAATTAAAATAAGGAAGCTAAAACTGAACCCACTAAACATAGTTGCTAACACATGACAAGAGACGTACACATAGCTAGTACTTACCTAAAAATAACATTACAAGATAAACTTGAAGGAAGAAGGAAAATCTGACTTTCATCTTCACTGGATATGGCAAAGTAAAACTGAACCTTCCTGACTCATTGAATACTGGAATGGACTGGATCACTGCCACAGCTGAAAACAGACAGACAGTAAGAAGCAAATGGAACACATCAGCCCCAGCACCTCAGGCCTCACGGCTCCAGCCTGAGGCTGCAGATGTTTCCTCCCCCTGTACAGAAAGCTCCCAGGTTCTCACATTGCTTCTAAGCTGTCAGCAGACTGATGAGGACAGCCCAGTTTTGGGCTTCTGGGCTTCCTCACCTTTAAAATAGAGGGGGGGGGGAGGGGAGGGAATTCCTGCATGATCTGCTCACTAGGGGGTTGTAATAATAAAATGAAGTTACTGATAAGATCTCTCTCTGGAATACTAAGAAGAGCCTGTAAATAAAGAGCATGAGCACAGGAGCACCCAGCTTCCAAACCTTATGCAATGAGACCCGTGTCTCTGGAACAGTCATACAAAGATGGCAAGAGGCCATCAGGAAGAAAGGCCTGAAGTCTTAATACCACACTGATTAGACTAAGGCTCGAAGAGAGGAGACCAGCCTCTTAGCCACATGGGCACCCCTGAGAGCTATGCTATGAACCTAAAGTTTCTAAAAATACCTTCTGACAAACATCCCAGGGGGTATAAGGGAATCCACATAGTATAACGAAGCCAGGTGAGCACCTTCCAGTCCATGTCAATGCAGGAAAGCATGTAGAAGGGGTACCTATGGAGAACAGAAATCAAAGATAGCAGCCACTGCAGGGTCTGAATTCCACCCTAGATGGACATTCTCAGATACCAAAGAGTTAGTCCTCCACCTATAGCCTGTGGCTTCACAACAGAATTACAGTCCTGGGTTAGCTATTCACAAACTCCCATCAGACTCCACTCCAACTCACAAAGGCTGTGAATTCTACGGGCAGGCTCAGTGTATTCTTCAAGGAACCCTCTTTGTTCAGCTACATGCTGGATGCTTAGAACCTAATTAGCTTTATTCCTAGCTCTCATCTATGTTCCTAGTAGGTAGAGATGCCAAACTGCCTCTGGATAAGTGAATAATTGTATAACATTATACAAAAAAATCTCTGAGAATCAGAGATGCTCAGTCTTAAAGAGACATCACACTGGGCATGGTAATGCAAGCCTTTAAGTCTCATTGCAGAGGAGGGAGAGGCAGCCAGATCTCTGAGTTCAAGGGCAACCAAGGCTACATAGTGAGGTCCTGTCTCAAAAATGAAAATTTAAAAAAAAAAAAATCACAAAAAATTAATTTCTTCCCAAAATGTTATCATCAAAGACCTTGAATCTGTTTCAAATCTTTGTATCCATCATGCCAGAGGGTTCAGACCCAGGCATAATAATACATAGTTCAGGCACCATTGCCTCTTTCCACTGCACCAGGAACCCTGTCAAATCGTCACTATACACACCTAGAGCCGAGGAAGCAATCTGCAGAAGCCCCACTGTGTGATACAATGGAAAAGCAGACAGTATGGGTGAGGGGTTAAAGAAGGACCATTGCGCTTTTCCCCTGCAGCCACCAAGTTGCACAGGGGCAGAAGCTCAGGTGTACCACTGCCAAGGCATAGCTGCTGGAGGTCTAATGGACGTCAACACTGCTCTACAAGAGGTGCTGAAGACCCTCATCCATGATGGCCTAGCTCGTGGCATACACAAAGCTATCAAAGCCTTAGACAAGTGCCAAGCCCATCTCTGTGTGCTCGCATCCAACTGTGATGAGCCCATGTATGTCAAGCTGGTAGAGGCACTTTGTGCTGAGCACCAAATCAACCTGATAAAGGTTGATGACAACAAGAAACTAGGGGGATGGGTAGGCCTCTGTGAAACCGAGAGGGAAAACCACAGAAAATGGTTGGTTGCAGTGGTGTGGTGGTTAAGGACTATGGCAAAGAATCTCAGGTCAAAGATGTCATCGAGGAATACTTCAAATGCAAGAAATGGATAAGTAAAATTTTGGCTCAGTTTTTTTGTTGGTTTTTTTTTTTTTTTAAGAACACTGCTTCATTAGATAGGTTGTTGTTTTGTTTCTGAGCATCTCAGTGTGCAGGTCAGGCTGACTTCAAATTCATGGCAACCCCCCTGCCTCAGCCCCTTAGAGTGTAAAATATAGATAAGCTACACTCAAGATGAGAGTGCTCTTTAGTAAGAGCCCTTAGGAAAGCTCTCTTAACTAACCCATCCAGCCTGGACTGCTGCTTCAGCCTTGTCTTCCTTCCCTCCTGCATGGGCCTTGGGTCTTTACAACACAACAGTAAGACCCTGCATTTATAGTGAGATGGGTCTTTCATTCTCTGGTTCCCTTTGGTCCCTAGAGTCTGGCCTCTAAGCAGTGCTTTAAAACAGTCTGTCTTGGCACTGCCAAGCACCCTCAGCTAGAATCCTCACATGTGTAATCCCAGTTCCACACCAAAGGTAGCTTCCAGCCAGAGCAGAGCATACACTCCAGAGCCAGACAAGCATTTGTACCCACCTGAAAATTTCAATTGCGCTCCATGAATAAAACACAAAGAAAACCACAGCTTTGTTTTGCATTTCTTCCATGGTGCCAAAAACGAGAAACAGAATAAAATTTCTTCCAAGAAACTATTAAAAAGACCCAAGAAAGAGAAAGTTTAAATATTGTATGTATCTGCGTATACACATACCTATGTATCTGTCTGCATACCCACAGCACATGCATGCACTTACAAATGCTCCCTTTTTTACAGTCTTTAAAAATGTTTTGTTTGTGTGTGTATATGGGTGGAAGGGAGTATATACATGACAAACTTTCAGGAGTCATTTCTCTCCACATCTTGAGTTCCAAGAATCAAACTAAAGTGGTCAGGCTTAGAGCTTTTACTCACTGAGCCATTTCATGGTCCCTTGTTACAAACCAGTCTTTCTAGATAAACGAGTACTTTTCTGTGTATATATCTACATAACATGTACATTAAAGTGATACAGAATATGCCTTCCCAGTGAGAGATCACTCCACCACTTAGAGTTTAATGAAGGAAAAGCCCTTTAATACTAGCATGAAACTGGTCCTGGCTAATGCACAAAAGAGCAATGCATAGTTTTATACTTTGGGCAGAGAAACATGTTTCACAGAGACAGAAATCCCAAAGATTGGTTGTTTGGACAAGTGGAGAGATTTCTGATGTAAAAATATCATCATGGTTGTCTCCAAACAGACAAGGGCTGCTTTACCAGACAGCTGTTGCCCAGGGCCATCTGCCTGCGTGGGGGAATCACGCTCTTCCTGATAAGAGAATCAGGAACATTCCTTTAGGTAAACTCTACTCTGAGTAACTTAGTATATCCTAAGCAAGTTTAATAGATCCTTTACAACATTGAGTTATTATCTTCTGTTTCTCCAGTATCAAAAGCACACATACAAACACACAAACATAATATAAAGGATACTGCCAATGAGCATTGGCACCCCCATAGCCCACAGTAAGGAACAGAACATTACAGATGCAGGGACTGCTCTACAGTATGTAATGCTGTCCTGTGCTCATCATTCCAGTGCGTATCTACACAGCCTAGTGCTGGTACATGGGACCTACATAACATGCTACTTCATGGAATTTTTAAGATTTATTTTTATGTATATATGTGTATGTGCCACTTGTATGTGGATGGTTGTGGTGATCAGAAGGTAGCATGCAATATTCTAGAGCTGGAGTTACAAGTGGTTGAGAACCACCCGACATGAGTATTAGAAACCAAACTCAAGTCCTCTGAAAGAGCATCAAGCACTCTTGACTCTTAAGCCTCCTCTCCAGCACTCCTGTGCCTATCATTTAGCCCTTTAGAACTAATGCCATCTGTAACTTGCTTCTGTATTTATTAAACTGACCCGCACGCCCACGCCAGAGCAGCTGCAATACAAGAGTGCACCACCATGTCAGCCAGCCATTTCTTTACATTTTAACATAGATGTAGCCAGGTTTTTTTTTTTTTTTCATTCCTTGAGACAAGGTTATGCTATGTAGTCCTGGCCAGCCTGGAACTCACAGAGATCCACCTGTCTCTGACTCCTGAGTGCTGGATCTAAAGTTATATGCCACTACACCTGGTCTTACAATAATCACATACAATGTGGTTGTATCAGATACATGCGCAATGTTGTACAACCACCAGCACAGCACAGCTCCGTAACTTCTCTTGTAGAACTGACACCGTGACTCACCAAAAGGGAGCCTCCAATCTCCCAGCCTTTGGCAACCACCACTCTACATTCTGTCTCTTGTTTATGACTATTCTAAATCCATCATGTAAGGAGATGACACAGCATTTGTCTTTCAGGGGCTGGTTCATTTTCAGTTAGCACAATGTACTCAGGATCCACCTGTGTTGTAGCATGTATCAAAATTTCCCTTACTATGTCAGGTGGCTGTGGCGCACACCTTTAGTCCCAGCACTCAGGAGGCAGAGGCAAGTGGATCTCAGAGTTCAAGACCAGCCTGATCTACAGAGTGAGTTCCAGGACAGCCAGAGCTACAACAGAGAAACCCTGTCTCAAAACAAAACAAAAACCCCAAAGCATTCATGTCTAACGAGAGCTTGGCTCCCTGAGCAGGAAATAAGAAGCAGATCTGAAAAAGGAGGGAAGCAGAAATTCTACTAATGAAAATATAGCAATCAAACATTAATGCTTAGTCATTTTAAAAGTATGTTAGACACAGCTGAAGAGAAAATTAGTGGACAACTTACAATACAGGAAGGAACAGAAAGAACAGAAAGCATAGCACCCAGTTTTCTTTCATTGTAAAATTCAATATTATAAGGACATTCTCATATTTACTCATAAATTCAGTTCCAATCAAAGTGTTTTGTAATGTGCCAAGATTTTAAAGCTGTTTAAAAAAGAAAAAAAAAAGAAAAAAAAGAAAAAACCAAAAAACCCTCAGCCCTATTTATAATAAGAACAAATGCAAGCAACCAGATGCCTGTTGCTAGCTGAATGGGAAAGAAAAGCATGGTAAAGTATGCAGGCTCACAACTAAAAAAAAAATGTCTTTCTTTTTTCCGAGGCAAGGTTTCTCTAGCTCTGGCCTAGAACTCCCTTTGTATGTAGTCCATGCTAGCCTCAAACTCATAGTCCAACCACCACATGACTATTTTTTCTATTCTGCAAGTGCTAACTCTCACAGCTGCGATGCCCATGGCTTGTGCTACAGTCTGCTGCTTCTGCTATTTCTTGCACAAATGTCTTGTTTCTTTGGTTTTATGATCTTTGGAAGCCTCCTATTTTCTCTGGAAACCAATCTGTAAATTCTTTGAGACAAGTTTTTTTTTTTTAAGAATCATTTTATTTTATTTTTTAAATCCACTTTAGACTCTCCATGGAATTTTTTAAAAATACTTGTTTATTTATATTCTGAATATGAGTACACTGTAGCTGTCTTCAGACACACCAGAAGAGGGCATCGGATCCTATTACAGATGTTTGTAAGCCACCATGTGATTGTGGGATTTGAACTCAGGACCTCTGGAAGAGCAGTCAGTGCTTTTAACTGCTGAGCCATCTCCAGCCTTAAACCTACTTTAAAGACTGATTTATGTACTATGTATACAGAGTTCTGTCTACATGTATGCCTGTATACCAGAAGAGATCTCATTATAGATGGTTATGATCTACCATATGGCTGCTGGGAATTGAACTCAGTACCCCTGGAAGTGCTTTTAACCTCTGAGCCATTTCTCCAACCCAATTCATTTTATTTTTAATAATGTGTATGTGAATATAGGTGCTTTTGGAGGCCAGAGGCACAGATCTCCTAAAACGGGAATCAGAGGTAGTTGGGAGTGACCAAACTCAGGTCTTCTAGAGGAGCAGCTTGTACTCTTAACCACTGAGCCATCTTTGTGGCCCCAAAGGTAATTTTAACAGAAGAAGTTTGTTTTTTCTTATGAGTCTGAGGATAGCAGTAGTTGAGGATCACTTTAAGGTCTGTAGCGTGAAGATTGTACAGACAGCAAGGAGGCAGGAATTCTACTACAGATCCTTCTGGAGGTCTCAGAGTCTACTGTTTGTTTTGTTGGGACAGATCACACCAGCTCCTTTGTGCTGGCTTTACACCTAAGACCCTCCCCTCTTAACCTCCCAAGTGTGGGGTTACACTAGCTCACCAACAGTATATCTCCTTCCTCTTAAGACAGGTTTTACCAACAAGACTGGGGGTGGGGGGCACAAGGTAGTTATGTCACTGTCACAGCAGCTTTCTGGAGGCCCTGCTCTACGAGGGAAGGCTCCTACTTTTCTGCTTCATATCTCCCACACCTCGTGACAGCTTAAAGCTGAGTTTGTAGTTCTGTAGTTTCAAGGATGGGTGTTTAGCTAAGCTCTGCATGCCCAAAGTCACTTCATTTTTTGACCTGCTAATCACTAAACTGGTATTTCCTTCCTGAATCTAGCAGCATGCATATTCATCCAGCCACCTAATCTGCCATGTTTCCTCAAAAAGAATTCCCTGTAGTGTTTCTGCAAAACCAAGTAAACACATTTTAGTCTATTGATTCCTCATTATTGTATACAGAAACTGCTCTCCACCAGACCGTCACTTGAGCTATTAAGTACCAGGCCAGACTCTAACCCCTCCCTGACTTCCTAGGCTTTGTCTCCATTGCTTTCTTACTGTTTCGGCTCAGAATCCAGGAACTGTCACTTGAATTGCTCCTGTCCTCACGCTCTTAGTAACCCCTCAATATAGAAGTACTTCAATTAACCTGAGGCAAACTAGCCCCCACTTCCAAGTCAAAATAAGCCCTGTCCAGGCACATAACCTTGGCCAGGCCCAGAACCTCATACCTACCATGTCCTACATAAAAGGTACTCCCTAGATAGATGGTGATTCTGTGCCTGTCCCTTACAATTGGCAAAAAAAAAACCAAACCAAAACAAACAAACACCAACAACAACCCCCCTGAATTCTTACTCAGCATGGCTCTTCACACACAGGATATGATATCACTGTGTCACACACAACCCCTGTTACTTTTTAAACTAAATGGACAGCCTTTTCCTAAGGAAGAAAAACCCATAAATAATAAAGTCTGTCACCATGCAGCTGACACTGTGTGAATGCACACTGACAGTGGACCGGCACAGTATACATAAACCAGCACTGAGATGTGACTAGCAACTATGCCTGACTGCTTGCCTATGCGGTATATGACCTGCAAAGAAGCAGGCCAAGGACAATAATTGACTGAGGTATTGGAGGGAACAAAAACCAGCTAAAGCCACCTAATCAAACCAAGAGACAGGCTTCTCCTCTTTTGACTGAAAATCAAAATTCCCTAGATAAGAAGCTCTTTATAATTTTATCATTTCACGAAAGTGTGATAACAACAAAACAGGCCAGCAATGTGAAAATATGCTTTGGGAAATACCAATGCTTTAAAATTTTTCCTTCAAGGCCAGGCATGTTGGCCTTTAGTGGAGCATTAGCCCCAGCACTTGTAAGGAGGGAGGATCTCTGAGTTTAAGGATAGACTGGTCTACAGAGCAAATTTTAGGACAGCCAGGGCTAGAGAAACCCTGACTCATTAAAATGAAGAAATAAAAGCTCCCTACGTGCTGAAATGAAATAGTGTTAGCCTATGCAAATGTTTAACAACTGGAACGTGGCACATTATGTCCTATCCACCAGATCATACTGAAATCTTTCATTCCTTGTTCTCACATGAAACTCTTCCATACCTGGATGAGAGCAGGCAACACTGGGGAACTTGTGACCCCAATCGCGGCATTGAGGGTTTCCACTAGTGCCAGCATCTGGCAGAAATACATCATGTCAGCCACGGTGTGGAACGTGTCATAGAAGGACTCTAGGGCACAAGCACACATGACAGTCAGTCC
Source organism: Montemys delectorum (assembly GCA_019843815.1). NCBI lineage: Eukaryota > Metazoa > Chordata > Mammalia > Rodentia > Muridae > Montemys > Montemys delectorum. The sequence continues at coordinate 18,846 of JADRCD010232731.1, forward strand.
ACATGATCTAGCAGAGGCAGCTTCACCACCTAGACCATGCCTTACAGGAAAAGAACTTGGGAAAGAGCCCAGCCGTGGTGGCACACGACTTTAATCCCAGCAGTTGGGAGGCAGAGGCAGGCGATTTCTGAGTTCGAGGCCAGCCTGGTCTACAGAGTGAGTTCCAGGACAGCCAGGGCTACACAGAGAAACCCTGTCTCAGAAAACAACAACAACAACAACAACAACAACAACAACAACAACAAAAAAGAACTTGGAAAGAAAACAGACATGGAGTCAGGTTCACGTTTCTACCCTAAGCCAGGACAGGCCTCAGGACTCCCTTTATGTCCACAGAGTGAACACAAAGACCCTGGGTCCCCTTCTCCTGGTTATAAAAACAAAGACAAAGGCACACCTAGCTTTCACTCTGTTACTATCTGTTGAAAAGAAAAATCTGTGTACAAGACAAAATGGTAATTCTTTTCAGATCAATTGCCTCTTCTGATTTAAAGCTAAATCTCTATCATCTATAGCATATGAGCAATCAAAAATTCAATTTCATAGAGACAAAAGTATTCAATAAAATTAAGTGTCTCGCCAGGCGGTGATGGTGCACACCTTTAATCCCAGCACTTGGGAGGCAGAGGCAGGCGGATTTCTGAGTTTGACGCCAGCCTGGTCTATAAAGTGAGCTCCAGGACAGCCAGGGCTACACAGAGAAACCCTGTCTCGAAGAAAAAAGAAAAAAAATAAGTGTCTCAGCAGTGAAATGCTCTTATTTCTCTGAAAGAGAACCTGAGTTTGGTACCCAGCATCCATATCGGGCAGCTCACAAACACTTATAACTCCAACTCCTGCAGATCCAACTCCCTCTTCTGGTCTCCAAGGGCACCTAACATTCATTTGCACATACACATACATGTACACACTCTTTTAAAAATTAAATCTTTTTAAAAGTTCATCATTACTACTACTACTACTACTACTACTACTACTACTACTACTACTACTACTACTATCACTATTTTTTACTGTGTTTGGTGGTTTGGGCTGCATGTATGTCTATGCACCACTTGTATGCCTGCTGCCATGGAAGACCAGAGGATGCATCTGGTCACCTGGAACTGGACTTACAGACATTTGTACCATGTGGCTGCTGGAAATCAAACCCAAGTCTTCTAGAAGAGCAGCCAGTATTGTTGCCACTGAGCCATTTCTCCAGCCCCTAATAGTAAAATCTTTAAAATTAAATTTCAAAATCCTTAACAGTATTCACACCTTTAGGACTAATAATTCTTAGAATTTTGATAATCTATCCTAACTAAAAAGAGATGACAATTTTTAAAAGCCTTATTAATAAACGTTGTCCTCTGAAGCATTTCTAAGTACAGTACATTACTGTCCAAATGGTCTAAATATCTAAGAGTACAAACTGTTTCAGTAAATTATTTGATAAAAATTCAAAATGGCCACATGAGGCTCACACATGGCAAGACTGTGAAGCTCACACAGGAGCAGGACCATGAGGCTCGCTCACACATGGACAGCACATCCTGAGAAGCCTCAGTCATTCCCCATGTCCTCACCAGCCCTGCCTGAACATGCTGTTTCTTCTTCCTTCCTTGCAGTACTTCCCAAGCAGGCACCACTGACATTCCAGGCTGGACCATCCTCTGTCCTGCATGCTGGAGAAAGTGGGGGATTCCTAGCCCCTGCCTACAGAGTACAAGCAGTACCTCAGAATCCCTGAAACAGGCACACACGTCTCCAAATGTTCCCAATGAAGCCAAAACCAAACCCCAACAACAAAAAAGAAAACAACAAAAAAAGAAAGCCGCTGGCAGATACAATCATTATCCATGTATCTGTAATCTAAATCCTCAGTTAAGAAGGTCCATAGAGGCCAGGTGGTGGTGGCGCACGCCTTTGATCCTAGCCCTTGGGAGGCAGAGGCAGGTGGATTTCTGAGTTTGAGGTCAGCCTGGTCTACAGAGTGAGTTCCAGGACAGCCAAAGCTATACAGAGAAACCCTGTCTGGGGAAAAAAAAAAAAAAAAAAGAAGAGGGTCCATAGAAAAAATAAATTACAGATGAAAATTGATCACCAATTAGCCAACAGGCCAGTCTCACCTGACAGCTTTTGGACTGGATCACTTTATAGCCTTAATGTCTTAAAATGCTTTATGCATTTAACATGCACGTGTGCGTGTGTGGCTGCACACATGCCATGGTATGCATGTGGTTGTAAGAAGACAATTTGGGGCATTGGTTCTCTCCTCCCACCATGTGGGTGGTGGAGCTAGATTTTGAGACTTGGCAGCAAGCTCTCTTACCTTCTGAGCCATCTTGCCAGCCCTATAGCCATCAGTCTTATGAAAAAACACCCAGCATCCACCACCATCTTAGGTTGAACAAGGCGAGCATTTATCTATCTGAAGGTCCCGGTTTTCCTTCCAGGATGATAAAGCCATGTTAATCACAGAGAGCAAATGCACCTGAGACTTCTCCATTCTCTCCTGTGATCACATGGAGGCTGCTGGTCACTGTAAGCCCTCAGGCATGTGGCTTTCCTAGCTGCCATTGTGCTACCCAAAGTCCAGTGTCAGGGGTAAAAACAAGTCATGGTTCCTCCCCTTTCAACAGACTCCCCAGCTAAACAGCTCCGCAGCCCCAAACTGCAGGTGGAAAATCAGGGTCAGACAGTAGGGTACTCCACAAGAGTTCATTTCTCTTTTCAAGCAGTTTATATTTTCTATTATAACTTTATTTTTCCCATACCTATTTTGCAAAAGACACTGAACTGTCAACTGACCTACATTCAGACCACTGGAAAACTACATTCTCTCTAATCTTTTTGAGAGTGCTCATTTGCAAGCTGCTATGACCAAACAGGGAAAAACAAGTTGGACATTAATTTTAGCCTCCTGAGCGTCACTTATGCTACTGTTAACTCCTTCTCTATGCTGCACAACGCTGCACTAGTGAATATTCCACAGAAACTCGTCACAGATGAAGACACGGGAGAAGTTTGTAACTTAATGCCACATGTCACATCTGCAGAAACTTTGCCTATTGTTCTTGTTTTCTTAAAACACATCTGCAAAGCCAGGCAGTGGTAGCACACGTCTTTAATCCCAGCATTTGGGAGGCAGAGGCAGGCGGATTTCTGAGTTCGAGGCCAGCCTGGTCTATAGAGTGAGTTCCAGGACAGCCAGGGCTACACAGACAAACCCTGTCTCAAAAAACCAAAAAAAAAAAGAAAAGAAAAAAAAAAAGAAAATACATCTGCAGAAGTGAAACCTCTAGGTCTGCTCCAGTCAGCCTGTTCCTCCAGGAACTAGGAAATGAGTGTCATGGAAGCTCAGGGAAGAGCAGGAAAGGCAGGAAGGGCAAGGCTAGTTTGCATCCAAGGCAGAGAGAGCCACCTCAGCTGAGGTAGATGAAATTTCATACTTACCTTTTCCCAAAATAAAGAACCGCACTGTGAGGTTGACAAAGATCCAAGAGAATCCCAAGAGCTGCACAAGGTTATACATGAACAGGTACCCTTTCTTCAAGTTTGTAAGAGCTGCAAAGCAAAGCAGGGCCGTGAGCTCCTGAACACAACCCCAGAGGGAAGCCCTGGTGGCCCTGTGTGTCCACCACTTCCTTTCATAACCTTGACTAGCTCAGGAGAAAAACTCCACCCCTGGCAATGGATTTAGGGAAATATATTTCCCTTCAGCTTTTGTTCTAGTTAACATAATTCCTCTTCTCTGGGGTTTTAGGGTTTGGGGTCTTTTTTATTGGTTTTGGTTTTTTGGCTTTGTTTTGTTTATTTTTTGCTTTTTTAAGATCATGCAGGTCAAACTAGCTCACATAATAGTTAAAATAAATGAAAAATAAAAACAAAAACAATTCTAACCTTTGGTCATATATTCATGTAGGCAGTCCTGTCTGAACACAGTGAAGGGCATAATGGGAACACAAAGATAGTGAGAGCATAGCACTGCCTCCTAAGAGCTGATGAAGGATTGGAAGGCCACAGCACAGCCACAGCACAGCCAGAAGGAGACAGAGAATGTCTTCTGAAAGAAGACAGTCGCCTGGGAAACAGGCAGTCTTCAGGGCTATGTGCATAAGCCAGGATCTGAGCTGTGCCTCTAGACACGAGCAGGATGAAGGCACAGCCAGAGGCAGGAAGAGGTGGACACACACTCTGTCCACAGAAAGGGCTTGGCCTTTCAGCTCCCTCACAAGGGAGGGGGAAGAAAGGACAGAAAGGACAGAAAGGACAGTCTCAGGCAGAGACTCCAGGCCAACTGTGTCACCAATACTCTCATCAACACTTGCCTGATGCCCACACAATAGTACAATCAAACAAAAACCAGCCCATCTAATAGGGCCAAAAGACACCACATATAACACACTTAATTAAACTTCTTCATAATGCAAAAATGTGTGTGTCCTTCCCCAGCATGAAGAGCCCTATCGTCAGGAAAACATGGATTTTAAAAACCAGCTAAAGCCTTGTCTTGCATGTCTAGCACACTAAAAGCCATGGTTTAAGATCTTTTTTTTTTTTTTACTATATCAAGTTTAAAACACTAAAAAGTTAATGTAAATAGCAAAGGTAGCCTTTAAAAACCAACTTTATTACTTGGCCAGTCATGTTGGTGCCCAGCACTCTGGAGCCAGAGGCAGGAGGATATCTGTGAGTTTGAGGCCTGCCTGGTCTATGTAATAAATTCCAGGCCAGCTAGACCTTGTCGCAAAAGCTAAAAACAAAGCAAACTATAATCACCATCACAACCACCACCACCATCACCACCATCACCACCATCATCATCACCACCACCACCACCATCATCATCATCATCACTGTTGTTGTTGTAAGGGAACAGGCTCATGTGCTGTGGCTCAGTGTGGAGGTCACGTCTGTGCCGTTAGTCCTCTGTGATGTCAGTGCTCTCCTTTTACTTCTGTGTGGGTTCCACAGACTCAGTTCAAGTTCGTGAAGGCAACTGTCTTCATCGAGGTGGCTCTCTGCATTGGTCTTTGCCAACACCAATCCTCTTTAAAGACTAAGTCTTCTAAGTCATCTTTTAAGATGACTTTTTCTAAATCCGAGGCCACTCACACTTTTTTTTAAACTCACTTAAAACACAACACACACACACACACACACACACACACACACACACACACACACAGAATCTTAAATGTGTAAAACACAAGATCTATGTCAATTAAAGAGGAGCTTCTTGAAGATCTACCCCTCCAAGGCATTTCTGGGAAGCCTTGAGGTACCAGAGAACACAATTTGGAAACCACTTCTCTAAAGCTATCTCTATCCTTACTTATGGCATGCCAAATACTGCCCTGAAAAGGTCTGCTCAGCATGCGCCTCATGTCATTCTGTACTTCACTTGTCAATTTCCCAAGACCTGCATGAGCCTGCCACCGGAGCATCAGTTTTTGAGGTGCCCACACTTAACTCCTCCGGCTCCACACCTAGTGTCACCCTGGTGCCTCCCACCGTGTGCGTAACAGGTAGCTGCTGGACTTGAGCACCATCACTACAGACGTAATATAGTCACTCACAGACCTTCTTTCTAATAAGCATTTGGTTAGATAAAATGAATTTTTTCTACAATTCTAAAGAGCTGGGTGGAGTGGCACACACCTTTAATCCCAGCACTCAGAAGGCAGAGGTAGGCCAATTTCTGCATGTTCTAAGCCAGCCTGGTAGACATATTGAATTCCAGGCCAGCCAAGAGACCTTGTCTCAAAATAAAATAAAATAGAATAAATTAATAATAAAATAAAAATAAAAACTCTGAATAGGGGCTACAGAGCCAGCTCAGTGTTCAAGACCGCCTGATACTCTTGCAGAGGCCTCTGGTTTGGTTCCCAGCACCCACGTGGCAGCTAATGACTGGCAGTAACTCATGTCAGGAGCTACTACACTGTCTTCTGGTTTCCTGGAGCACCCCACAGGCACACGGTACAGACACATATGCACAGCCCTTAAGATATCAAGTGGGAGAAGATGCCAGGCTGAAGGGTGTGGCTTTAGACCACGCACATTCCCACTGCCTACACAAGGTGAGTGCCATCTGCCCTTAGTCTGTCCATAAGACCAAGGCTCTCTTCTGCTGTATTAGCCCTTGTTACTCAGACAAGGCTAGTCCCAAACAGAAAGAAAAGTGAGGCTTTAGTGTAGTGTTCATAGCTTAAAACTAAACATACACTCACCCAAGCTTGCATCAGGGTGAAATTCCCACTCTCTCACCATCCGCATCTACCCAGCCCATCCCCGGTTAACTGGTGACCACCTTAGCCACTTACTTTCAGGGGAGCCTTCCCTTTCTAGTCTGAGTTTATTTAGGCGTTCTTCCTCCTAGAATTTAGACAGAAAATTTTCAAGAATACAAGTTAGTCTTCCCAGGCCGCCTCTTCCCATCATGGTCAGTGTTGCAGATCACCGCCTGAGCATTGAGTGTAGTACCTCGTTCAATGGCTAATCAGCTAGTTGGGGCAGTCTTGTACTATTACAGCTTGTTACAGAACAAGTGGTAGCTTAGGGTAAGAAGTGCCATTTCAGACGATGCATTCCTGACACTACATTCCTAGTATAAGCTGTGGGTTGGGGGGGGGGGGGGGGGTTGTTTGTGTTTTTGTTTTTTCAGATGCTAACATGATAGCCAATGTCAGTGTAAACTTATGGTTAGCTTGATATATAGACAGACACATGAAGGTCTATTTCTCAGTATCTGAGTATGCACACCTGTATTTCCTCATTGTCAGCTGATCTGGGTGCTAATATCACTTTCCAAAAATAAGACAGCTTGGGCTGGAGAGATAGCTCAGTGGTTAAGAGCAATGGCTGCTCTTCCAGAGGGCCTAGGCTTGCTTCTTAGCACCCACATCTGATGCCCTCTTCAGGCCTCTGTGGGCACAGGCCTACATGCAGACAAAATACTAATACACATAAAATTAAAAAGAAAAAAAGCTCCTTAAAGAACTGGTTTTTCTAAAACTGAAGCAAAGGGCGTATGGGCTATACCTGATCAAAGAATGCCAGGAAGGAAGGAAGGGTGGCAAGGGAATGAAAAAATACCCTCCAATGGTAACGATTTTGGACAGTGCACTAGGCCAAGTGAAAGAGCCTCCAGCGGGATGATATGAACCACAAAAACAGTGTTAGATTATAACCCGATGAATAAAATCATGGAGATGACTGAATAAGGAAGTGGGTAAGAACAGGTGAACTTCTCATGCAGAAAATTTCCAAACAAATGATATGGAAACCACGCTCTGCATTGAAAGCATGCCTGTGCCAGCTTCCTTCCAGAGAGCACAGCGGGTGGAGAGAGGGCCCCAGAAACACAGCGCTGCAGCTTTCGACTCTGTATCTTTGACTTGTGATAAGAATGGTACTTTGCCCCCATCCTCCTCCACCCCATCTTAGCCTGGCCCTGAGGTAACAGCATATGAACCCCCAGTGAAGCAGCCTACCACACTGACATGAGTGTAATGTGTCCCCTTTCTATCAAACCCTCACAAGTTCACCTTCAGTAATGAGGGCTTCGCCTGCTCGCTCACCTTGGCTCTCAGCTCCATTTCCGCATCAGATTCATCCAGCCAGCGATCAAAGTCAGGGGCCAAAAACAGTGGGCGTTTCTCCTGCTTGGTGAGCCTTTCCCACCAATGACTCCCCTTCTTCTGGACTGTGATATTCACCTGCCTCTGGGTCAGCCTGTATGCCGGCTGGGAAAGAAAGCGACAGAGTTAGAACTCCTTTCCTGCACTGATGGCACTGTGCTGTGTGGCTTCACAGAGAAGCTGCATGGGTGTTCCCTCCTCTTCCATCTCTGCTTCTACGAGCCATGATACGTGGAGAACATTGTCAACCAAGGGCTACTGGAAAGAGCAGCAGTGTCTTTTTCTGGCTTCTCACTCTGCCTCCATGGGCATGCCCTGTTCTCAGCACCCACTCCAGGGCTATTTGAGCCACCGTAAAATGAGCTCCTGCACAAGAAGATTCGTAGACTCAAGACACCAGGCCATCAGCTTCCTGAGGCTCAAAGAAGGAAACTGCTTCTATGCTCCCGGCATTTTTTTAATCCTTTTAATCCTTCATCCTTTCTGCCTCCTGTGATCCTTACTAGCACAGTGATTGAGTCTCATGAAAACCTTACAGTGAGGGCTTCAACAGCTATCACCTGACTCTCCTTGGCCATCACTAAAATAAGAGAATACCAGAACTGGAAGAGAGCTAGACATTTCATCTAAGCCCTTATCTAACACATGAGGAAAAAAATGGAAGTTCTTATCACAAAGAATGGCCAAGCCCAGATGCAGCTCTGATGCTCTGGCTCTCCAGCATTCCTACTCCTTGGCAGCTACATACAACAGCTTATGTTCCACACACAACAGTATCTGTTCCAAATGCAACAGTGTCACTCCCCTTTGCTCATCTTCAGACTCTGTCCTTATGTCACCTAACTACTAGTACACACTTCCCTAAAGTGGAGAGGTTATAAGAAAGCAGAGCACATACCTCCGGCTTCACAAGGTCTAAGAACTCCAGGTGAAATTCATAGACATTGTCTCCTTTGGCACCGTGTCCCTGAGCTGCAAACAAAAGAATGTGGATTTTGTAAATTTGAGCATAGCAAGACCACCCCAAACCCAGCCTGCTACAGTGCTTTGTAAAAGAAGGTAAAAGTTAACAGTTTCCATCAAAAGTGTGGGAGTATGGGAACCTGAGCGCATGCTACTCAACAGCTGGATAGGCCAAACTATGGGCAAACTCAAACTCCATACAATCACTAATGGTTTCTTTTGAGCTATTTACAATAACTTAACACAGCCTGCATAATACTCAGTACAATAACAGTAAAAAGAAGGTGAAGGAAGAGGAAGAAGAAAAGGAAGAAGGAAGAGAAAGGAGGAAGAGGAGAAAGGGGGCACATCTGTAAAGTTAACGTTCTCATTTACTTTGATTCTAAATCCTGAGTAGAAAAAAATCAAATGTCTATGCCATCCTGACTGAGTTAAGACAGGCTGCAGGACTGGAATATGGCTCAGCAATCCTTATCTGCCAGCATGCACCAGGCCCTGGATTCAAATCCCAATACAAAGACAGAGGGGGGGAAGGGAGGAGAAGCCAGAGAGAAAAGGGAAGGGTGGGGGAAGAGAAAGGTTGAGAGAGAGAGAGAGAATATGAATGTGCTCGATCGAGAGCACAAGAGCATGCACAAACTATACTGGCTGGTTTTGACACAGGCTGGAGTTATCACAGTTGGGGAAGTGCCTCCATGAGATCCAGCAGTAAGGCATTTTCTCAATTAGTGATCAAGGGTGGGAGGCCCCATTGTGAGTGGTGCCATCCCTGGGCTGGAAATCTTGGGTTCTATAAGAAAGCAGGCTGAGCAAGCCAGGGGAAGCAAGTCAGTAAGGAACATCCATCCCTCCATGGCCTCTGTATCAGCGCCTGCTTCCTGACTTGCTTGAGTTCCAGTTCTGACTTCCTCTGGTGATGAACAGCAATGTGGAAGTGTAAGTTGAATAAACCCTTTCCTCCCCAACTTGCTTCTCGGTCATGATGTTTTATGCAGGAATAGAAACCCTGACTAAGACACAAACTAACTCAAAGATGGCTCTAATCTAAAACCTTCCAGCCAGGGACAGAATGAAGGCAGAAGCCAACCTGTCCTTTAGCAGTCCCAAATGCAACAGGACAGAGGATGGGCTGAGCTAAGAAACAATCCCTGAGATAGCCACTCTATCCCTGAGACATGGCTCTTTTCCCAAATCAAGCAGTCTCTTGGTCCAAGCGCCAATGACCACTAGCCCCAGAGACTACCACAGAACACTCCTCCCCTCTACTCTCTCTTGGTTCCTTCTGGGTTTCCCTTCCCTCCTCTGGCCATTTTAGTACAACCTACCAAATATTTGCTAAGAATGGCTACTATATTTTAAGACCATCCATTCCTTAAAGTAGAACAGCTCATAGTCTAAATCCTTAAGCCTGTGACACTACTACCACAACTCTATCTTGAAAAACACATCAAAGCCAGATTGTGACTTCATGGAAGTATAGCAGGGTGGGTGGAGCTGCAGGTGAAACAAATTCCACTTTCCAAGTCCCAGGAAGCTAGGGTTGGCTCACATACACAATCACATTATGTAAGAAGTAAAGACAGTAAGGTCAGATGTTGAAGAGTATCCTCAATAACTCTAGAAAATTAGAATGGCAAGAAAGTAAGGAGACCCATGCGTTGGCTGCCTGTGAACATAGGCCCCGTGCCCTGAGCACAACAGGAAGCCTACTGAGGAGCTACAGAGAAAACATGGGCCAGATTCTTGGAATCAGAGACTATCTGAACAGCAAAGTCTCAAAAAACTTTCATCTGGGCATGGTGGACACAGGCCTATAACCCAGCCCTTAGAGGGCTGGGACAGGATGTGGAGCTCAAGGCTATCCTGGACTACATAATAAGACCATGTCTCAAAAATCCTTTTAAAAAAGGAAAGACATTAGCCGGACAGTGGTGGTACATGCCTTTAATCCCAGCACTTGGGAGGCAGAGGCAGGTGGATTTCTGAATTCGAGGCCAGCCTGGTTTACAGAGTGAGTTCCAGCCAGGGCTACACAGAGAAACCGTCTCGAAAAACCAAAAAAAAAAAAAAAAAAA
>JADRCD010232733.1:0-23937 GCA_019843815.1 Montemys delectorum
TTTTTTATTGCTTTTAGATTTAATTAGTTTAGTTTACTTCATGTGAGTGTTTTGTTTGTATGTATGACTATGCACCACCACGTGTGTCTGATGCTCAAGGAGGTCAGAAGAGGGTATCAGAGCGCTTGAAACTGAAGTCACAGATGGTTGTGAGCTACAATGTAGGTGCTGGGAATCGAACCTGGATCCTCTGCAAGGGCAGCAAGTGTTCTTAACTACAGAAGCCATTTCTCCAGTTCCACCCACCCCAGTACATTCTATTCCCATGTAAACATCAATACAGAAGATAGTGGTACAACTTGAATAACACTCAATATAAATGTGCCATAGTGAAGAAAGTACAGATGGCTTTTAAAACTTACATGAAGTAAGAAAATGTTCAGCCACATAATAAACTAGGTTTCATGATCTCTGGGACCTGGACCACGAGGCTACCTCAGTCCTATATCTTTGATGTTCCAATTTCCACACCAGGCTAGGCAGCTGGTGGCAGAGTTGGAGCAGGGATAACCCCTGCGTGTGCTGGGCGTGGCATCTGACCACAGGAAGACTGCAAGGAGCCCTGTTTTGTCCTTGAGACTTTCCTTATGCCCATGGCCAGCTTCTACACACCCTGGAGGAGAAACGGCTCTATGAATGTATTGGAAGGAGCCAAAGCCAGGGCAGGTGAAATAGAGTAGAAGCAGATAGAGCTCATGCCAGGCACGCTCATGTTCAAAGCCAAGGTGTGTGTGCGCATTCGCGTGCGTGTGCCAACAATACATTATTCAGTTACTATGCATTCATTAGAAATACAAATGTATACTTTTTAAAAAGTCAAACAACAACAAAAACCTATGTGGGAAAGGTGAGCTTGCTTGCCCATGGAAAGCACGAACCCTAATTCTCACTTCTGCACAGGGCTGCTGGGCACCCAGCCGCTGGCACTGTAGGTGGTGAGCAAACCCCAGATCCCTGCTCCACCAAACTTTGAGGAGAGGAAATGAGCAGCCCCTGGAGTGGGAAATCTGTGTCCATGGTTGTTCCCTGCCCTAAAAGAAATAGATCTGCAAAGAATTTCCTTGCACTGTTTGGTCAGGGAAAGCAGCTCTTGAGGGGCGTGAGGATGGGAAGGCATACAGGAAAGGGAGTGAAAGAGGGCTGCTTCTAACGAAGCCCAAGCATTCTTTTAGGAAAGAAAGCCGCAAAGGAGGAGAGCGGGTGGTTAAGAATACATGCATGTGAGGACGAGGAGGCACACACCTTTCTGGATTCCGAATCTTATCTTTCTTTTGTATTTAAAAAAAAAAAAAAACCACCACCACAACAGAAATCCTATCTTCTAGAAATTCAAAGGGAATAGTACATATTAAAATAAATGAGCGCCGTGAATGAAGAACTGTGAGAAACGAGAAAAGCAATTATCCTTGGAGGCAGAAATTTTCCTCTTGCTTCAGTGTTGCATGCTATGCAGGCAATTTCAGCCATTTTCTCTCAGGTGATTTTTAGTACTGAGTTCTCTGCGCTGCCCAGGGGTGCCGTGGGTCTCGGCTCACTTGCAGGAGCTGCATACCGCTAGAGATGGATGGAAAGGGACCACTCTGTTAGGCAGGATGGGGCCTCCGGAGGCAGACACGTTACTCCAAGGAGGCAGAAATCAAGAGAAATGAGGCAGCGACTGCATGATTTTGCTTGTGCTAAAGTACAGAACATCGAAAAAGAAAAATTTAAACCGCACTAATGCAATCAACTCAATAGCATCTCATCATTAATTTTAGGAACTCACACATTTTAGAGCAGTTTTCCCCAGTGAAAAGGCCTTAAAAGCCCGAAGGGTGAGTGCACCTCCCACTGTGGTTTTTGAAACAACGGTACTTGATATACAAAGATTAACTGAGGAAAAATTAATTGCTAACTTTTTTTTTTTTTTTCTGCAATGGACTAGGAAGTAGCTCTGAAAAGGAATGATAGGTTGAGAACATTGCCACGGGACTTTTGTTAAGTATAACAAAATGCACATTTTTCCTGGATTCATGTAGAAGAGATGAGGTTGGTGTTTGTTGAGAGGGGGGGAGACTATCAAAGGTCTTGGTAACATCTTAGAACAAAGCTCCCCGCCCCCTGCCCCCGGGCCCTGCTTTCCTTAATAGCTGCTTGCTAGAGAAAATCAAAGTTAAGACACAGAACACACAGAACACTGAGATGCCAAGTTCATGGCTATCTGGACACTGTGACTACTTCAATTCTAATTATTGACCCCACAGACCCCCTTTCTGCAACGCTCATCTGCCTCTCTCTAGCTCCCTGGTTCTCAACCTTCCGACTGCTACAACCCTTTAACACAGTTCCTCATGTGGTGGCGACCTCCATCCATAAAATTATTTTACTATTACTTCATTAACTGTAATTTTGCTACTGTAAGACTTGTAGTGCAAAGACTTGTGCTTTCCGATGGTCTTAGATGACCCCTGTGAAAAGGTCGGTTGACTCCAAGGTGGGGTCGTGACCCACAGGTTGAGAACCACGGCTCCAGCTGCTCTGTCCTAAAGGTTAAGTTGTTGTGAGGCCGCAGGCAACAGAGAATCAGAAACTGTTATTTTAAGCTCTTGGCCACCTTACAGTGCCTGTAGCTTGCCTCTGACGGCTCCAGCAGCAGCTGAGGGTGGGCTGTCTTCGACCATCTGGAGATTTTAATGCATTCTATCCACCTCGTGCCCGTGTGCTTTCCCCGAGCTAGGGTCACTGTGCTCTGAGACCTTTGAGGTGGTGTTCAGGGGAGCACTGCTCTGTGGCCTCCTGCATCCGTCTCGCAGATGCGCTTGCCCCTTTTCCGGCTGATGCTATTTTTCTTGCCTCCTGTAGGTTCTCACCCGCACAGCTATTATTAATTGCTTGTTGCTGCATGTTGCTGATTCATACTCATAGCAAGAAGTAATTTTGCCTTCTACACCTTGTCCCTGTCATTGAAGGCCTATGTTAATGAAAGGCAGATTGTGGCACCTAGTCTCCTCTATAGCTCTGAGGCCATAATACAGGTTCATTAAAAAAAAAAGAAAAAAAGAAAAAAGAAAAAAACCGAAGGAAGATGCAAGAGTTCTTTTACTTCTATTTATATCTATAACCCTACGCAAGCCAGCGTGCAGGGCACCTTTGCGCCTTTCGAATTCCAGACCATATTCCAAGAGAGGATCCACATTTCATGTTTGAATTGGCATTGATGTGGCCTTCATGTACATACAAGGCTTTAAATAACGATGTTTCACGGCATGCTCTATTTCTGACACCTCCTGACTTCACAGATTTTTAGGTTTTCAGTACAGCCAAATCCCTCTGATGATGTTTTAAGGGCCTTTTCCCTTCCTCGAAGCACAGAATTTTCCTTTTAACTTAAAAAGTGAGGAGTACGCAACTGCTAGGGGGGACGCCAAATGTGAGGCTGAGCCTGTGGAGAGGGGGGCCCCCGGGGGGAGGGAGGTGTCTCAGGGTGGGAGTAGGGGGTTGGGGGTGGGGCACAGCTGAGCAGACTCGGAAAGCTGCCGAGAACTGATGGAGGGCTTTTTGCTTTGTCATTCCTCATGGGTCACCTCCCTTCTTTCCTTTCCATTTTATAATCTAGACAAGTGTGACCTACATTTTTCACTGAATGACTTGGATCTTGGATGAGCAGGCTCCTTGAGGGTCCTCTGAGCTAAGCTCCTACCAGCTCTGTATCTGATTCAGAGGCTCTCTTCCTCAGTGTCTTTCCCAGCAGCCCATGAGACCACAAATGAAATGGATTTTGGAGTCAGGCAATTCCAGGTCTACATCCTGGCTTTGCCACTTAATACCTCTAATATCCTGGGCAAGTTAGCAAGTATTTCAGAGCACCAGTCTCATCTGTTAAATGGTCCCAGTAACAGCTAATTCATAGGCTCTTGGGAACCAAATGAAGTACCTACTGTATACAAAATCAGCACTCAGAGCTGAATGGAGTGTAGTGAAGTGGTTCAATGGGACCTGGAACCTATTCTTTTCCTGGGAGACTCCTAGGCAATACCTTTCCCACAGCACAGTACAGTTTTTCTCTCAGTGTCTCAAAAAACATTGAAAAAGTACCCGTTGAGTGCTGTGTGCATGTGGCCTTGTAGGCTGTAGACACTATTATTAATAACAACACCTCACATATTCAGTGCTTGGAATTTTCAATGTGTTTTCACAAGAGGGGAAAGTACCTTCAACGTGTAGTCTACTGATGACTAACAGAGGCAGGCAAGAGAGGCAGAGGCTCTGAAAGAGGGCTATTAGCGATGCAAATGTGAAGTCATCTGCTCCTGTGAGGAGCATAATAAACATCAGAACCAATTAGGTAACAAAGCTGATCTATTCAGGCTTCAGACCTTCACGAGCTGGAAAACCACAGAGGTAGAGTGAAGCAGTTCAGGGAGAGAATGAGATGATGCAGACGGTTCATGTGACTCTGGCTTTTGTCCCCTGGAAGGTAGCTATTTTCACATATCAACTAGTGTGTAGCGACGATATACAAGTACTTAATGGTAGAAATCAAGACGACTTCACAGTTAGGAAACTCGCACAGAAGTCAATGGCAACTGAGTGTTCCAGTACACAATAGGAGATGTGTAACAGAAACCCCTAATGAATATCCTTGAAACCTTCTCAAGCAGAGCTTCATGGGAGGATATTTCCAGGTAGACAGTGTCCCAAAGTGACTTTCGGAATTGGTGAAAATGGAGAGTGTACTTTTAACCAATGTGATAGACGAAGGGATATATCTTTTTTTATTGGGGAAATGGACTCTCTGAAGTGTGGCTCCCTTGGAAAAAGGATCTTTAAATATCAGTTTCTGCTAACCATGGTCTGGCTTTATGGATGCGAATGGGATTATAATTTCATACAGTTACCAGATATTTTAGGCTAATACCTAAGCAGACATATTTGTGACACCTCATGATTTCTTAGTATCTACAGGCAAAATTCCCAATGGCCCTTCCCTTGTCTTTCTCTGCTTAACTCTACATTTCTGTCTGGCAGCAAACCTGAAAAAGGAGGCTGATGCAGGCAGGCTAAGTGGAAAAAAGACCGATCCGACAAGTGGAAGATGGGGTGTGGTGGGGGGAGTGAGATCTGGGCGGGGGCTACTGTGGGTATGTTCAAGGATTAGGAGTCTGGTGCTGGAGAGAGCCCAAGACAGCCCAGTTTGTATCTCGGAGTCCAAATTTGGTTGGTGTATTTTTGAAGCTTTTAAAGGTTAACTCACATGCTGTAATACATTATAGAAAGATATGAAGCTGAATTTTACTGTGCCAGTCAAGAGGCTGGCTTGAATCTGCTATTTAGAATTGAGAGAGACAGTACAATTTACATGTGTGAGAATGTGAGAATAATTTTACCTTCTGTTGTTTTTTAAAACCACCTTGGGCCATGGTTTTTAAATGGAGACACAAGAAGATCTGTTGGGGTTCCCATAGCAACATTTAACTTATCTAAACTGCCCTGTTGTATATAATACTTTCGTGACTGTCTTGGCTTTTAAATGTAGACTTTAATTATGAAATACAAGTGAGTTAAGAGTCTTGGGCAAATTCTGACTCTTCCATTTACTGATGTGTGCATATTTAAACAGAAACCGTGACAGCTGTATTTCTACAGACTTGCCACCAAAGGCAAATTTATTCTAAAAGGGCCTGTGGTTTTCCTCATCGCTGATCATAGACCTCACTCCATTTTATATGCCATAGACAAGTCTTCAACAGACCTCTCCAGATCTGTTTGTAAAACACCATGGCTGGAATGAACCAAAATAAACTAACCAACTTGGATGGCTCTAGTTCGGAGACTGGAAGTCCCATCCCCACGGTGCTATTCTGTTTACAAACTGACTCGCCCCAGCTCTCTGCACCATCCCTCATTAACTTCTATAGAGACTGATCTAGTTTGAATACTTTGAGAGTCAAGGACTAGTCTGAGCCCACCTCCTCCCAGAAGGTTGATCTTGCCCCATTTCCTTGTACAGCTATTCTCTCCATACAGGGTGACTCCTGCTACCTGCCCTGTGTGCTGTGACGAAACAGTAAGAACTGAAGGGTTTTCCTAAATAAAGATAGTTCCTTCGGCACTTTGCCTGACTCCATTTGCTCTGAAAACACCATTAGTTAAGCTGTTCTGCCCCAATATGCCCCAAGGTCAACCTGTTATCAAACTATGGGGTTACAATTTGTGCCATTGTCCTCAATAAGTCAAAAGAGGCGAACTTGCTAGATGTGGTGGCACATGCCTTTGATCTCATCATTAGAGAGCAGAGGCAGGGAGATCTCTGTGAGCTCAAGGGCAGACTGATCTGCAAAACAAGTTCCAGGTCAGCCATAGCTACAGAGTATGATACTGTCTCAAAACAAACCAAATGGCAGAGCACCAAACTGAAGTGAAAACCAGGAAAGACTAATTTAGTGTGGTCACACTGGAGGAGGGACAGAGACCCAGAGGAACTCCAGGATGGTCTAAATCTTCAAGAATGAGGTTAAAGTTTAAATAGAGGGACAAGGACAGGCACGTCTGAGCAGTGTCATCAATATGTGGGCCTACCATTGACGTACCCTTGGCTGGACTTCAGTCTTGTCCTGTAGGTGGTCTGGAGTTGTCAGAACTGTGTAGAATCTCTCTCTGGGACACAAGTCCCCCTCTGGCTGGCACCCTTTCCATCTCCTGAGATTCCTGGGGAAAGGAGTCCACTGTTTGAACAGTCTCACAGGGAGACTGAGAGATACTAGCATCTCTTTGGAATATCTTCAATTCTAAAGGGTTACAAACCCACAACCTCAAACAATCTAAGTGATTTTATTAAAAAGTCTCACAACTGGAAATCTGAGCACCCTGGAGTCCAGGGCTGCAGGATCACTGCCTTGTGCTATGAGTCAGATCCGAAGGCCAGAGCTGCAGGATCACTGCCCTGTGCTGAGGCTAGCCTAGGCTATGAGGTAGATTGTTTCAAACAAGCAAACAAATAAGGAGGGAAAAACTTTTAAATCTATGTTTTCCCAGATCACTGCTTTCAGAGGATCATGTATTTCCTCCCAGTGATATATTTCCTCATCTGTTCTTTCTTAGATCTGGGCTTAGAGAGACCACACCTTGAGAGGGCTACTTTGACTGTACATCCTCAGGTCTCTATTTAAACCTTCAGAACCCCAAAGACTGGACTTGGGGGGAATCCCCTTGATCTCTCTATCTTCTCAATGTGTCCACATTGAGTAAGTCTCCTTTTCTATTTTGCACTTTAATTTGGCTCTTTTAACTGGCTTACTAAAGATGAGTAACCAGATCTGACTTGGGGCACAATTTGTGAACCCACCCTTCAACAACATATAATGGAAGCATTTAGTAAACACCATGTAAGGGGGGACTTGTTTTAGGGACTCTGTTTTTTACAACAGGCAATTAGCAAGCCAATATATTTTCTTTCTGAAACAAGGGAGCAAATACATTCCAAGTTGTTAGGAGAATTTTGTTGAATAAATGCCTTAGTTTAGCAGTGATAAAACACCCTGACAGTGAGGCTATGGAGATGGCTCAGGGGTTAAGATTACTGGCTGCTCTTCCAGAAGAACATCCCACATGACAGCTCTCTTATATAGTGGCTTCCTTCCAGATTGAAACATTCTAGCTCCCAGAGTTAAGACAAAAAGTAAATAGCTCAAAATAGCTTCAGGAAGTCCCTAAAACTGACTAAATTCACTAGGCCCCTCCTTCCCAAGAATAAATAGTAAACACTGCTTTCAGACAAGCCAAGCTGCCAAGAAGCAGAGACCAGGGGAGCTGCCTGCCTGGAAGAGGCTTAGAACTGAGGCACTTGGAGAGGGTACTCTCCAATCTGTTGAGCAGCATGCAGGCTGTGCAGTGTGCTCCTGGTTCCCAGCTTTTGTAAGCTGTCACCCATGCTGGGGTTGGTTTTCATGATACAGCTGTCTTTGAGTCATTTCTACTCCTGTAAGCAACCTCTCACTCATATCCCTGCAAATGACCCTAATAAAACTCATTGGTTCACTAAATTGAACTTTGGTGGTCTCCGTACTTTGTTCTGTCACAGCCTCCCTATCATGGGTGAAGTGTATACCGCCTTTTCCCAGGAAAAAATCTGTCATACAACAGGCTCACAAACACCTATAACTCAGGTTAGGGTCCTCGGCTCTCTGCAGGTAGAGATACCAAATGGCCTCTGCAGGTATGCACGTGGTGCACAGACATATATTCCCTCAAAACCTATGCACACAAAACAAAACAAAACAAAACGAAACTCCAACAAAAGCAACCTAGGAAGAAAAGGTTTATTTTAGCTCACAACTCCAAGTTACAGTTCACCCAGTTATAGCAGGAAGTCACAGAGGCAGGAACCTGAAGCATCTGGTCACACCCACAGTCAAGAGCAGAGAGAAGGAACACAGATGTGCTGGGGTCAACTCATTTTTCCTACACTCGCTTGGCTCAGGGTCCAAAACCCAGGGAATGGTACTGCCCATAGGAGACAGGTCTTCCCACATCAATTAACATAATCAAGACAAACTCTCACAGACAACTGACAATCTGAGACTCTTCCCCGGTGAGACTAGATTGTGTCAAGTTGACAATTAAAACTAGCCACCACAGCACAGACAGTGTCTCAGAGATGATCTGTCTGCATAACTAAGAATAGCCCGGAAGTGATGTTAGCAAGGGCCGCACTTCCCCATTTTTTGGAAAGGAAGAGAAACTAAAATTGTATTTCAGATGATAGTGTGGGGGGTCGGAGGGAGGGGGTTGAGAGAAAATAGATAAGAACAAAACAAAACACAGTAACCCTTCATCCTGGGCTTACAAGTTCCCCTAAGAACGAGGCACACTATGCCTCTGCTACTGGCTGACAGCAGAGGGCAATTTGATTGTTTTGCCACACCCAACAATAAAGCAGATCATTTTTCCACTTCTGAAACATGGACGGGTTACATTTCTCAAAACTATATGTCTTATATCAGCTTCTTAATTCAAAGTCATACAATTCAAGGGAACAAGGTTAGAGGAAACAAAACCAAACATACATTTCAAGTTCTGAAAACCCAGAGGGTGAGACACTCTTTCAAGTTATGTCTGTGCTACTAAAATGTCCCAAGAGCACTGATGGCAGACCAGAAGAACTTTGGATGCTCTTCTGCTCATCTGTGGAAAAGAAGCCTTTGAACAGAATCATGCCCTGGTTTCGTACTTTATCATGGCACATAGTTCAGTCTAGAGAATGCAGTAAGTGCTAATTCCGGCTTCATGGAGTCCAGGGCGATGGTTTCTGGAATTTTCCTTGAACCCATACTCGGTGCATTTGCACTTGCTTTTTCCTATTAACTTGCAAGCGATGATCAACCAGATTTTGCTTTTCATGTAATCCGGCCTCGCAGAACATACGGTGGATTTCCCCTTTGAGACAAGAATGGCAGTCAATGATAACTCATGTGGTAGGGAGAGAGGGGTAAGGCCCAATGGAACGCCACGGAGGACTGCTCATCTGAGTTTCATTTATACCAAGAAGCACTAGAGCCGGTGAAGGAAACCCACAAAACCAAGTGGGGCCCTTTTATCCCCTGTATACACTGCAAGTACAGACAGGCTGACCACAGGGGTCAGCCTGATCAGGGTAAGTTACTGTGAGCCAAACTGTGGCTGCAGCTTTCCATACTTTGAAACGTGCTTCCTTTCTGAGCCTTTGCTTATAATGACCCAAGATCACATATTATAAAAGGCTCTGTTACCCAAGATCACACATTGTAAATGGCTCTATTAAATTTGGAGAAATCCCTGAATGTATGGTTCACCTGGTGTTGTCAGAAGTATTTGCTAAAGACAAGAAAGTGACTACTGAGATCTAGTTTTCTATAGATGTATACAAATAAAATTCTTTCCTCTGTCTGTGACATCTTATCAGCTTCTTTCACATCCAAGCTAACACTAACTCCCAAATTACACCCTGCGTCTTCACTCCCAGTGTAAGAGTGAAAACAACTGACTCTTTAATTGCGGTTTTAACTAGAGAAATATTGAAAGGCAAAAGGCCATTGCACACTTCTGTGTGGCACTATTGTTGAGGACTTGTGGTATTTAATCAGCACTGAGGCCCCGTGCTCATAGCTTCTGAGTGTGTCCCCATGCTCACAGCTTCTAAGTGTTTCCCTGAGAACAGATGCTTGAGAGTTTCCATAGCTTGCCTCTTACCCTAGGCTAGACTGATCAGCATACCTTTTGTAAAGAAGTAGGCTCTGGTACCATCTCCTCGGACATAAAAGTTTTCAGATAAACAGCGCCCTAAAATATAATAAAGATAAGAACTTGATATTCCATTAAAAGACAATATAAACCCAAATGATTTGACATGATTTTGTTTTGTTTTTTTTTGTTTTTCAAGACAGGGTTTCTCTGTGTAGCCTTGGTTGTCCTGGAACTCTTTCTATAGACCAGGCTGGCCTTGAACTCAGAGATCCACTGTCTTCTTACTGCTGAGATTTAAAGGTGTGCACCACCTGGCATCCTATTACCTTTTAAACAATTTTAAAATTATGAATATTTTAAATTGTGTAATAAATATTAATATTAAATAATAATTATATTATTTTAAATTATATGTGTGTGTGTGTGTGTGTGTGTGTGTCTTGTGTAGGTGTGTACACATATGTGTGAGTGTATGAGAGACCAGAAGAGGATATTGGATCCCCTAGAGCTGGAGCTATAGGTGCTTGTAAGCTACCTGATGTCAGTGCTGAGAACCAACTCCCCTTCTTCAGTAGCAGCACACACACTGCTAACCACTGGGCTATACCTCTCTAGCTTCTGTTACCTTTCTTAAAACGAAGCTGAGCATTATCGTATCTTCCATGATCCCGAAACAATAGCATTCCTCCGGGCTTCAGCAACTTGGTCAGTCGGTGGACCACAGCTTGCATCCTTTGAAAACAAAGGAAGCTATGTGGAAATGTTTTATATGCTAGGGTCAACCTTCTCAAAGACAAGGTAAGATATCAACAAGCCAAAGGAATCATACATATGAAAGAAAAAACAAAAACACAAAAGCATTTTGTATTGAAGGAACCAAACTTAGAAGTCTAAGTGCTTCAAGAACTGAACTCAGCTTGATGTCTCATGTCAAAGCTGAACCACAAACCACAAACCTGGTACAGTGGTCCATAGGATCATGGGTTCGAGACCAGCCAAGGCTATAGTGCAACTCTGTCTCCAACCAACCAGACAACTCACCCACCCATCTGCTTGTGCTTCTGCCATTAAATAAGGTAGGGGACAAAGGTAAAGGAACTTTATCTTTTTCTGTAAAAAGCACTGTTATACCCACCACAAGTTTATACGCCTAAACAGACCACCTTTCTTCCACGGTTCATCATATCCTGCCTTCCTTCTATTTTTCCAGGAGTGTGCATGCATGTCCACATGTATATGTAAGCCCAAACTTGACATCAGGCTAGGTCTCTCCTGGAACCCAGATCCTGCCTAGTGTAACTAGCCACCTTGCTCCTGGATTCTGCCTCTGCCCCTGCAGGCCAGGAGTACAGGCAGCATCCATGCCTGCTTGGTTTTTTGACGTGGGATCTAGGGATCTGACCTGGGGTCCTCAGGCATGCACAGTAGGTGCTTTACCTGCTGAGCCATCCCTTCCATCCCTGACTTCCTTAGTAAAATGAAAAAACCCTGATCCTCTCCGGATGGGGATTATCGTCCTTTTTCTCTACCCCGTCCACGTGCTCACCAATCTCTTTTTGTCTTCTTACTTCTCCCCTTGGCTGTTTTCTCTGTCTCCCATGGGCAGGTCCTTGGGACAAGAAATTACCTCCCCAGAAACAGAACCACTTTCTAATGATATACTACAATATCCTTCTTGGTAAACTTTTCATGGATATTACCAATGAGTTATCCGACTTCAAACAATGCTCTGGTCAAATCACATCGTTGTCAAAACAATATCAAGATTTTAATCCAGAGGGCAAAGGTTTAATTCTTATAGGATTCTTAGCGTGAATCCCTCCAATGAGGTTTCTACTGCTTTCTAACCAAAAGCATCTCTTCCAACCAAACACTATGGCTTGCTGGGCTCTGTGTCCTGTGCCTTTGTAGTCATAGTTTCCTCTCAAGAAAAAGTCTTTTTTCCTCATTCTTGGCCTATTTGGACTGTAGTCCCAGCCCCATTCACAGCTCAGCTCCAAGGAGCTTTTACTTCCTTCTTGCTAATTACTCATTCTGCTTATGTAGCATGCAATCAAATATGACCTCTTAAAATAGATCGTGACTTGGTATTTTGGGTTCTGTGCTCATGGCCTATGTTTTATGGGCCAGGGATTTAAAAAGATTCAGCTCTTTGCTGAGTGACAGGCTTTAGCTCCCCACAGAGCTCCACTGAAGAGGACTCGGGGGCCAACAGGAAACGGGCACCAGCATCCAGAACTTTTGCAGCTGACTGCTGTGGGAGGTAAAGGAAAGGCAGCCTACTGGACAAGTCCTTGTGTGTCTCTTTTACTTTTGTTTGATTTTGGCTTTTAAGACAGGGTTTCACACTGCAGCCCAGGGTGGTCTGGAGCTCATAATGTAGCCCTGGCTGGCCTTGAACTGGCAGAGGTCATCCTGCCTCGGCCTCCTGAGTGCTAGTGTTACATACATTAGTCACCACACCCTGCTCTGCTTCTGCTTTAGCTAAGCCACTCAAAGTCGCTGAGGTGATCTTATTTTGAAAAGGTGAGGAGATTAGCTCAGATGATTTATACATTCCTTTCAGTTAAAGCAATATTCATGGCTGCCAAGATGGCTCGGCAGGTAGAACTCACTTGGCAGGAAAGCTTGGCAACTTAGGAGGGACCCATGTGAGGATGAAGGGAGAGAACCAATGCCAGCCACAGGTAGTCATCTGGTCGCCACATACATGCTGTGGGACACAGTGGAGCACATATACATCACACACACACACACACACACACACACACACACACATACACACATACACAGTGACATAAAACACATACAGGCACACACACAAATAACACACACACATATCACACACACACAGTCACACATAACACATATACATGCATAGTCACATAAAACACACACAGGCACACACACAAATAACACACACACACATATCTCACACACACAGTCACATATAACACATATACATGCACAGTCACACATGTACATGCACACACACATGCACACATAGTCACACATGCACATACATACACATACACACATTCACACACATATAATACACACATATGTATACAATTTAAAAATCCTAAAAAAACTACATTTAGTGAACTAGAGGGGTGAATTCCAGCTTCTGTCATGTCACAAAGGTAGCAGATAGGAGGAAATAAAAGCTGCTATGAAAATAAATCTAAACAGATAAGAAATATGATAAAAAAGAGATGGCTGAAATGTTTTTAAGAGCTAGAATACAAGCTGGGGTACTCATGGTACCAAGCATGTGTGAGGATGCTGGCCTAGTGTGTGTGAGGTCCTGAGTTTCATTCATAGCACAAAGAAATAAAGGAAGGAAGCATAAACACATGAAGGGAAATGTTATTCTTTGTTCATTTCAGGCCATTTCCATGTTGTGCTTACATCCGTGGTCTCTGGCAATGGAAAAAAAATCTGGGGGCTGGAGAGATAGTTCAATGTGTAAGAGCTCTGGTGTTCTTCTAGAAGTCCTGGGTTCAATTCCCAGCACCCATATGGCAGCTCACAACTGCTTGAAACTCCAGTCCAAGGGACCCAATACTCTCTCACACACATATATATGCACACATCAATGCATATAAAATAAAAATTAAAAAAAATATAAACCTTAAAAATACAATTTCAAGGTAAATTTGTTATATAGAGAGCAAAAACTTGGAATTATTAGTAAAGTAAGGATGAAATAAAAATTTAGAAAAATAAAAAATCAGTCATGTCACCATGCAGCCACTTGTAAATCCCTGTCTAACATTAGATTGTGTGGGTAGGACAGGAGTGGGAGCTGCTTCTCTTGTCAGTCATCTGCACTTGGGCTCCTGGGAATCATGGTGGGAATGAAGGGAACAAAGTCAGTAAGACAGGAATGGGACAAAGCCCCAGTCTTAGTTGTTTTTCCTGTTGTTGTGATAACATACTTTGACAGGAGTAACTGGAGTGGGCTCATAGGTCAGGTTACAGACTACCGTAGCAGGAAGTCAGGGGTCAGGAGCTTGAAGCAACAATCATACTTCATCCAGTCAGAAAGCAGAGAACCATGAACGCATGCTAGTGTTCAGGTCCCCTTCTCCAACTTGTATAGTTTAGGATCCCTTGCCCAGGGCGTGACCCCACCCACCCTACCCACAGTAAGATGGACTTTCCCATGCCAACTGATGTACTCAGGACAACTTCCACAGGCCCATCTCCCAGATGATTCTAGACTCTGTCAAGTTCACACTTGATACTAACCATCATCGCCACTCTTTCTCCCCTCTGTCTGTCTGTCTGTCTGTCTCCTTTTCTCTCTCCCTCTCTTCTTTTCTTTTCTCTCTCTCTTTCTTGTTTGAGACAAGGTCTCATTATTCTTGGCTGGCCTGTGCAGTGGGTTAGTCTGATACTATTTAGATTCAAATGCTTAATTCTGTACCCCCAAATCTGGTTGCTCCAGATGAGCAGATCCTCCTGTATACCAGCTTTTGCTGTATAAATGTTGCCGCCTAAGTCATCCTTGATTGGTTAATAAAGATGCCTACAGCCTGTAGCTGGATAGAAGAGAGGGTAGACAGGGCTTCAGTTCCCTTGGGGTCTGAGGCAGAGCTATGAGGAGGGAGAAAGGAGAGAGAGGCAGGAGAGGAAGAAGGTGCTATGGGGTAGGTGGAGTGGATTGTTAAATGCTTGGCCATGAGGGCTGGCCAGCTGGAGTAGGAGCAGCCCAGGAGGACATGGCAAGTGATATCTCAGGATTACTGACAGGGGAGTAGACAGAATAGCATGGAGGGCTGATATCTGCCCAGCTCTAATGCTTTAAGGCTTATTATAAATGGAAAGGTTTTGTGTCTTTTATTTGGGAACTAAATTATCTAAGGTGGGGCAGAAACCCAAAATAATATTTATCACAACAGGCCTGCAACTCACAGACATCCACCTGTCTCATCAAATTCTGGGATGTCCAGCCCTTTCTTTACCTTGTGCACTTCAGCTGATTACTGTCCTTACCTGCCCCTGGACAGAGTAAGAGGAAGGGACAAAAGATAAAAATAGAACACAGAGAATAAAAATTCTCCACTATTTATTTGTTGACTGCCCACAGTATGTATCTTATATTTTCTTTTATGTCAATGATTAGAAAGACGGTTAACGGTCTCCTGTAATCTCCTGTGAAACATTTCCACTGAAGCTGCTACTCCCAGACTCAGGCTCTAGGTGAATTACTGCCATTTCTTTGTTTCTCATGATAGTGGGCTACTTTTTTGGAATGTTCTTGGATGCACACTCACAATTATAGTCCTAAATGATCTTAAAGACACTGGTAAACCATTTCATTATGTTTATTGTCTCTCTTCTATTCAGTCACTTCTCTTTTATTTAATTAAAATGTCTCAAGGTGGGGTTTCATTGTGTTGCCCAGATTGGTTTCAAACACCACAGGTTGACTGATCCTT
Source organism: Montemys delectorum (assembly GCA_019843815.1). Classification (NCBI taxonomy): domain Eukaryota; kingdom Metazoa; phylum Chordata; class Mammalia; order Rodentia; family Muridae; genus Montemys; species Montemys delectorum. The sequence goes on from JADRCD010232733.1 coordinate 15,648, forward strand.
TCGCCTGAACCACTCAAGTAGCTGGACCACAAGTGTGCAATGCCACTTCCAGCTCATTGACCTGTTCATTTCCATATATAGGTAAAAAAGTTGTATTGACATGATACATTTGAATTGATTTTGTGATAAACAAGAGTGAATACTGCATACTAAGAGCAAGCATCCTAAGATATCTGTATCCCCTTATTAATATTCAATTCAAATTACAATAAAATACATTATTTGAACCAATCTCAATTAGTCTTTTTGTAATCTTATTTAGAATCTAGGCATTTTCTGCTTTAAGTACCAAATAGGAATGCTTGCTCTTTACTACCTACACTAATTTTTAACTATTCACAAAAGGAAGCAAAACACAGAGGTGACATTTTGACTATTCTGCAGCAGCGCCAACAGATGAACATATTATGAGAAAAGAAATCCATTGTGGAAACAGAGGAGAGAGTGGTTTGATGGAACCTAATCTATGCATGAGGTATAAATATAACTTTTTTTGGATTAATTTGGGAATCAGATTTTACCTCCTTAAGTAGAAAAGTGTTCAACTTTGGATGGAAACTAAAAAGCCAGCAAATGTCTTAGCAACTTAACACGTAGGACTCATGTTTCTCTGGGAAGGGATCACACTATCAAGTAAAAGGAATCTTACACAGATCTGTACCCTCTTCTGGGGGCTGTGAAATCTTATAAAATCACAAGTCCTGTTGGTGGGCGTGGCGGGTACATGCCTGTCATTTCAGCAGTGGGGAGGTTAAGGCAAGGAGGGTCACTCGGGGTTTGAGGTCAGCCTGAGCTAGCCTGAGCTAGCCTGAGCTATATAAAGAGTTCAAAGTCAGCATAGGCTACACAGCGAGACTCTTTCTCAAAAAAAAAAAAAAATCAAAAATAAAAACCAGTATCATGTAAACATAAAAATGTAAGACATACTTTGGAGGGTAGGGGCACTCAGCAGAAGAACATGTGCCCACATGCACAGGATCTTAAAGTTAATGCCCAGCAGGACACACAAACATACAGACATACTCATACACACAAACATACACGCATATATATATATATATATATATATATATATATATATATATACACACACACACAAAGACTCACACACACACACGCCCATAAAATAAATCATGGCTCTCGACCCACTTTGGATCCTAAAGGCCTAGTGACAATCTGTGAAATCACTACGGCCATGATCTCTGTGCAGGCTTCTTTGAAACACAAGCCTCTCACTGGACCCGAGTGAGCCACACAGACTGTAGCCCACTTCTCCCCAAACACTCAAGAAGATGCTAAATCAAAGATGTTTGTTTCTGATCACTGAGTACAATCTCCCTCCTGGGAGTCTATTAGGCTGTTCTGCATCTGTAATTTCCTTGAAGCGCTGTCACTTTTAATAGGTATGTGTCTTGCCAGAATGTGCTCACTTCATCCTGACAGTGACAGAAAGCTCGCTAATGAAGCATTTGACCAGTTTCTTTCTTAAAGTGTGAAGAAAGGAGAAACTGCATTTAAGAGGCTGTATGTTAAACATAACGGAGTTCCCTAAATAATAAATTCAGGGATTGTCATTTTTCCTTTCATTGTTCTAACAACCAGGACTGATAAAGGAGCTTAAATGTTAGCTTTGCCCTTTCGTCTTCATTTACCTGTCAGGGTGAATAGAAGAGAGCACAAAGACAAGGAGAACGACATCCAGGATCCCATCTGGGAAAGGGTAGGCTAAGCCGTCGTCACACACGTCATGAATAAAGGCAGAACAGTAGGCCTCGCTGTAGGACTCATGTGACTGTCAGGACAGACGGAGGAAGGAAAAGCAGGAGTTAGCAGACTTTCAGAAGGGTTATTTTTCTCCCTTCCTCCCTTCCTTTCTTCCTTCCTTCCTTCCTTCCTTCCTTTCTTTCTTTCCTTTTTTTTTTTTTTTTTTTTTTGAAAGGTAATTTAAAAAAAAAACTCTTTCTTGGGTCACTGGGATGGCTTGGTTGGTAAAGGTGCTTACTCTTGGGACCTACATGGTAGAAGAAGAAAAATGATTCCTCCAAATTTTTCTCTTGTTGACACATGAGCCCCTGGCTGGCATGCATGGTCCCACGTCAAATAATGTAATATTTATATAAATAAATGTAAAATAAATGTACACATACATATCTTTTATAAATAAATAAATACGATACAAAATTAAAAATTTCCTAAGCATTGTTCCTCTATGAGCTTGAATAAGCTTTATTTCTAGCTCAGTTATTTCAAAATGCCCTAAAAATAAAAAGTAATAACTGAGTCTAAAGCACTTGGACTAGATAGCAAATGCTCCTCAGAATCCCTCCTTCAGATTGAAGGTGGAATGGTGTAGGTTCTGGCAGGGCTGGCAGTGCTGCCGGAGGGCAGTCCTGTGTTCTCGTGAGGTACCAGGATGATCCTCACGTGTCTCATTCCTCTGCTTCGTCCGTGTATCCTTTCTAAAGTACAAAACATCTCCCACTACATAGTAGTGATGGTGACAGTGATGGTCATACCACACCACTCAATCCACTGTCTTGTCCACTTGACAGGGCAGTGTGTGAAGCAGGTCAGTAAGGCTATTTGTAGACAGCATGAGGATAAAGCACACTACACATGACCTGTCTGCAGTCTCAGCAGCAGAAGGAAAGATGTCAACCCATCATCAGTACCGTGTCATCCTGGGAAGCGTGTGTGTGTGAGTGTGTGTGTGTGTGTGTGTGTGTGTGTGTGTAGGAGCACATGTGTGTGCTGGTAGTTGTATGCGTATGGAAGCCACAGAACAATCTCAGCTGTCTTTCCTCAAGTTTAATCCATCTTAGTTTGGAGACAGGGTCTTTCTGGTCTGGGACTTGTCTAATAGGCTAGGCTGGCTGACCATGAGCTCCAGGGATCCATCTTTCTGACAGCATAGTGCTGGGATTATAAGCACACACCTCCTTTTCCATCTTTCTCTTCCAGGTTCTGGGGGACTGAATTGGCTCCTTAGGTTGGGCAGGCCAGCACTTTACTGATTGAGCTATCTCTTTATGTCCTTTGTTAATAGAATTTCTTTCCCATCCCCGTTTGCTGCTGTTGCCTCTTCATTCTAATGAAGTCTAGCTAGCATCCGTGGATCTGTGTGGGAAGCCCATGCCCTGCGGCTTTCCTCACAGCCTCTTATCTTATCTCAAACATTTCAATTTAGTGAGTGCCTACTGTGTGCCAGATTTCGTGGAAAGTGTGAGAGAGATGGCTTTTTGCAGGATTAGTTAAAAAATTCTGCTTGGGATAGGTAGCTATTAAAATCTTGACTAATATTATTGGTATATTTTGAACTGCATTCATGAATATATATATATATACATATATATATAGAGAGAGAGTCTGAAATTTAAAAAATTATTTACATTTATTTATATGTGTGTGTGAGGGTTTATGCATGAGGTGAGAAGGTGTTAGATCCCACGAGTTAGAGTTATAGGTGGTTATGAGCCACCTCTAATGTGTGCTGGGACCCGAACACATATCTTCTGCAAGAGGAGTATGTGCTCCTCACCACTGAGCCATCTATCCAGCCATGGCATTTCTCTTATTCAAAACAACTTCTACTGTTTTACGGTAAAGACAGGCATCCTATATAGGTAATATACTTCAGCATCAGTTGAAAGAACTTCTAGAAATTGCAAAAGCTCAGCCAAAAATCGTCACAGATGAACTCGATGCAGAAACATTTCAGAAGAATCAATCACTTCAAAAGCAGATTAGACCTTTTAAAAATATTTATTTAATTTTATGTGTTTAGGTGTTTTACTTCCATGCATGTCTGTGCCTGGTGCCTTCAGAAGCCAGAAGAGGACACTGGATCCTTTGAGGCTGGAGTTACAGATGGCTGTGAGCAGCCCCATGTGGGAGCTGGGATCGAATCTGTGTTACATCCCTTGGACTTGGAACTGGAGTAAAAGATGGCTGTGAGTCCCCATGTGGAGTTGAATCCGGTCCTTTGGAAGAACAACTGGTGCTAAGCCAATCTCTCCAGGCCTCTCAAATTAAAAATTTTAAAGCCTTTCTTTTGTTTTTTGGGTTTTTTTTTTGTTTGTTTTTTGTTTGTAGCTCTGACTATCTTGGAATTCACTTTATGGACTAGGGTGACTTAAACTCACAGAGATCTGCCTGCCTCTGTCTCCGTATACTTGGGTTTGAGTGTTTGTGGATGTGTCTGTGCATGTGGGTGTGGGTGTGCATATGTGTGTGCAAGTATGCAGGTCATCCATCAATACTGGTTATCCTTTTCAATTGCTCTCAACCTTGGATTTTGAGGAAGATTAAACTTAGAGCTCACTAGTTGGCCAGTAAGACTGGTTGGCCAGTAAGAGCCAGGATCTCCCTGTCTCTGGCTCAGCAGTGCTGGGATTACAGGCACACACTGCCAAGCCAGCTTTATAACATGTGCTAGGGATCTGACCTCAGGTCTTCCTGCGTGCATGACAAGCACTATTCGGACAGTCATTTCCTCAGCCCATGCCTCTCTTTAAAGGCTGTATTAAAGCATACCTTTACAAGCTCCACGGCTTCAGAGGCAAAGTCACAGCAATAAAGAAAGGATCCTGGAATGTTTCTATGCAAATAGAAAAGACATTCAAATCCAGAGTCAGATATGTTCAAGCTAGAGAAGAAAAGGAGCTGCAGGCGTGACAAGCACTTATCACTACAGGGTAACTTTGACGCTCCTGTCCTAGGCTGAAGGAGCCACTGCCTTATTTCTTATCATATTCTCAGGTGGAAATTTCTAAGCCTACCCTCCTATGTTGGTCCTGTTTCTCCCCTCACCCACATGGCCTGCAGCTGCCCACTTCTGCTTCTCCAAGCCCCTCAGAACCCTGCGTCCTTCATTCTCCCTTCATTTACAACTTGTTTGGATTTTGACCCTTTCCAGACAGACACTCATAAGCCTGACAGGGCAGAATCACATATAATTTTATATAATTTTATACTGGTAATAAATGCAATTTTTGAAAGAGAATTAAACTCTAACATACAAATTATTGGTTATCTTTTCAAGTTATTATCAAGCATTTATCAAACCTAATGTATATATTAAGCATGAGAATATGAAGCTACCTAATCAAATACTGAGACTGTAAGTTTAGGAGCCAAATGAACCTATACAGGAATCCTGGATTGGCCACTTCTTTATGAATTTGACTTAACATCTTTGAAAATCAGTTTCTTTATTTACAGTATGCTAATAAACATTCTTTTATTTATTTACTTATTTGTTTTACAGAAGAACATTTACCTACTTAAAAATCTTGATTCTCAAACATATTCTATTTGGCCTTTATTTGAAATTAAGGAATGACGGCAGGACTCTGCATTGTTTATGGACAGACAGATACTACGAATTCTGTGGGCCAGGGCCCTTGGAGATCATGCTCTGTATGCTGGCATCAAACAATCTTTGTATCATGCTGCTTAGAAAAATTCTGAATTGCTAAAAACAGGTGGATGTCATTATCCAGAAACTCTAGGCATACATATGGGCCTGGCTCTTGTGGATTTTATAATTTGGGACATGACTGGTTTCTTACAACTTTTAAAGGGGTGAGAGATCAGCATCCCAAAGTGGCTGCCTGAAAGTTTTGCATGGACAGGTTGGCATTGCTAACTGAGAGCCAGCATGGCATAAGGGCTTAAGGGTGGGAATCAAGTGCCAGGAACAAGAATCACATTGATCTAAAGAGTCCAAACCAACACCTGGCAGATGTAAAGAGAGGGCTGAAGCACAAACTAAGCCTCTTAATTTGATTCAAGAGGCATTTCAGGGAAGGTGGACTTCTAAGTAAATAAAGAATACAAGCAAAAATATGGACTTCAATTACACTCTTAGAGGCTACCTGTTGATAAATACTGTGACTCAGCATAATTAACCTAGTCTGTGGCACTAGGATTTGCAGTCAACTGATGATCTATCCTAACAAGTATTGGTGTAATAAATAGGACGTGGTAGTGAAGTCAGCCAGTGCTAAATCGAGGTGCTTGGTTTGCTTTGTTGCTCGTTTATCTCGTCTAAAAAGGTTACTTTGCTGGGCATGGTGGCTCCTGACTCTACTCCCAGCACTTGGGAGGCAGAGGCAAGAAGATTCAACATTCAAGGCCAGTCTGGACTACAGAGTAAGCCTCTGTCTCAAAAAAAAGAGGAAGGAAGGAAGGGAGGGAGGGAAGGAAAATTTTAGTATCTTAGTACTTCATGCTAGCAGCATATACTTCATAATCTTCCATGAAATCCATGTAACTGTGACTGGCAGTCTACTGAGTGCTTATGAAATGTGCTTAGTCAGCACTCAGGTGCACGTGTGATGGAAGTTAGGCCTTCCATCCCTAACTCAGGTTAGGGGTGGAAGGCCTCCAGAACCAGACAGCCCAATCCTAACCCTTGGCTCCACCATCACTGAGTGTCTGGAGGGTTGTGTCTTAATCTGTAACTGTGTTTCTTTATCTGTAAATAGAGATGAGTGTGATGTTTTAAGGTAGCTGTGAGGGCTGAATGGATCCAGAGAGTGTGGCTTGTAGGAAGATTCAGAAGAAGAAGCACTCAACACTGTCAACCATTGTTACAGCTGCTGCTGCTATTGTTGTTCTTGTTGTTGTTGTTGTTGTTGTTGTTATTATTATTATTATTATTATTATAAACTTGCTTCTGCTTCCCAGAAACTTAAAACTAGGATGACCTTCTAAAAATGTCTACACAATTCAGATGTCTCTGTACTCTGGTCCGTCTAACACATATGAAAGGTCTGCCATCTACTTTTGAGTAGTTACAGAATGTCTACCGGATCCAGAATAGTCTAATGTCTAAAGGAAAGCATGTGCCATGTGTACTATCAAGGTGACGGCCTGACCTCTGAGATGGAATTCTGACTGCATCAGCATCCCAAGCTGAGGTCTTGTGACCACCTAATGACTTTCCCGAGTCTTTCTGTAAAGTCAGCTGACTGCCTTGGCTCTTCTCCCAATGACAGGGTGTCCAAGTCACTTCCACCACCACACCAGCAGAACTGTCTTGGTGGAGGCTTAGGAATGAAATGACCCTTGGAGAATGATCTGACCTCTCAATTCCAATGGTCTAATTACGGTACAACATTCTGAAAATGTAACATATTAACCCTGGGGGCGGGAAAGCTCAGTTCTCCCTTTGGAAGGCTGATCATTGTTTGGCTTTTAAAGATGAATTAATGTCCCCATGTTACTAGGCACACCTGTGATCCCAGGAATGGGAGATGAGGACAAGAATCTTGCTTGAGGCCACCCTGATGTATAGAGTAAGACCTTGTGTGATGAAAAGGGTGAGTAGGAGAAAAAGGAAAAAGGAGGAGGGGACAAGGAAGGGGCAGAACAGAGGTCAAAGTACAACTAATCAGTATGGAATTAGAGATTAAAGATCAATATATATTAAGCTCTTGCTAAATCATACTGTTATGTTACCTGGAATATATAAAATAAAGAATTAAGAAATTTAAGAACAACATGCTTAGTAATTCCTTGAGATCACTCTCATAAAGTAACACAACCACTCAACCAATGTGTGTGTGTGTGTGTGTGTGTGTGTGTGTGTGTGTGTGTGTGTGTGAAGCTCCAGTATCACTGGGGTGAAGGGTCTGGTCATGTGATACAGGAAAATAGAAAACGTCATCTTAGGAGCTGGAAAAGGGAGACAAGATAATACATACAAAAAGAATAAGACCATTCCCATTTGCCAGCTCCTCCACGGCTGGCCACAGTACCACCCAGGAGATAACATAGGGAGGCACTGCCCCATTAGGTGCAGGACGGAGCAGAGAACATCCTGGATCTGGCAGAGGCATGGTGTCTGGCATTGTGCTAACGATTGGTGAGTCAAGGTGGCGGGTTATGGACACTCACGCGCTGCTTTGCTTCTCCAAATGCTTTTACATTTTTGCAACTGAACGTTTAAAAGATCAAACTGTTAAGTTAAAATACACATGCCGAATGGGAATTATAGAGTAGCTATGCTAGATGATGGGAGGATCCCACACCTCCTCCTGACAGAAGGCCTCTGAAATAGGCTTATGTTGATTTTAGTGGGGGAAATGTCATGAAAGCCCTTGTGTAAACTGGAAGGAAGGGAAGAAGGAAAGAAGGAAGGAAGGAAGGAAGGAAGGAAGGAAGGAAGGAAGGAAGGAAGGAAGGAAGGCAGGCAGGCAGGCAGCAGGCAGGCAGGCAGCAGGCAGGCAGCAGGCAGGCAGCAGGCAGGCAGGCAGGCAGGCAGGCAGGCAGGCAGGCAGCAGGC
>JADRCD010232733.1:24037-42299 GCA_019843815.1 Montemys delectorum
GCAGGCAGGCAGCAGGCAGGCAGGCAGGCAGCAGGCAGGCAGGCACTGGAGAGATCAGAGGAGGTAAACGGCATAGAGTTTTGTAAGGTGCTACCTCATCACAGAAGCACTAAACCAGCGCGATGAGGCTGGTGACCTGAAGGGTGGGTAAGAAGGACAATTGTGTTGTCCTCATCTATTTCTACGTCCCTGAGGCTTGAGGTCAGTGCTCCCACTCCAGTGACTCTGGGTCTTGGCACAATGATGTGACATGCAAAGCAAGTGTCGCTGGTGTTGCCCTAGCGAGTTGATATAGACGAGGAGTGAGGTGTGTTCTTCAAACTCATCTCTCTATGAGGTGCCATCTGGTCTCCAGGAGGAGCACACCATGTCTGATGCTAAGCAAGGCACATCTTGGCGGGAGGATGGAAATCTCTCACTCTTTCCCCTTCTGCCTTCTATATAAACACAAGTTTAAAATCTACCTCAGACCCATGGCTGTGGAATGCTCCCCGGTTCATGTGATGTTAGTCACTCAGAATGTGTCTTTTCAAACTTGCTTTAGTCATGGTTTATATGGGGAATCAGAACTCTCTTGGCATATGCATGACAAGGTATTTCCAGAATTTTCCAACTTCCCATAAATATGTAAGATCTTGTAGGGGAAAACACTTAAAACTCACTGCAAGGTGTTCAGGATTGGAAACACGCTATTTCCAGCACCACAGCCAACCTAAAATTGAGAATAAACAAATGTGAACGCATTGCATTTCACTTGCCATATTGGATTTTCTATTTAAGAAATAAATGATTACTGGATTTCTGGGGGCGGCAGAACTTGTAAAGCTCAAAGGCCAGATGAAACAAAGCACAGGAATGACAATCAAAGTTAGAGTATGGGATATTCACAGTCTGCAGCTGCCAAAGCCCCACCCAACTCAATCAACAAGTGGACAGTGCATTGGGACACCATGGCAGCAATGAAGCTGTAGTAAAGGGCAGGACTCGTAACAGACAACAAAGAAAAGGAATGGACAGGACACAAATGAAGAATGTGTGGCTTCTCAGTGTTTGTAGAGGCAATCTGAGTGGTGGGCAATGTGTAAACTAAACCAGGGTAAGAAGGGCCTGGACATCCAGGCCTGCAATTTCAGAGCTCAGGAGGTTGAGGCAAAAAGACTGGGCTACACAGTGAGTCTGAGCACCTCAGGGCAACTTAGAGAGACCCCATCTCAACGTGGGCTGGACTGCAGAACTCTTGTCTGTCATGTGAAAGGCCCTCTGTTCAAACCCCAATGAGTGTGTGTGTGTGTGTAAGAGAGAGGGGGGGAGAGAAAGAGAGAGAGTGAGAGCGAGTGAGCTGGCCTTGAACATGTCTGACACTCTTGTTTCTGTCTCCTGTGTGCACATGTCACCGCACCTAGTAGTAATGTATAGCTTAAAACAGACTCTGTTTTAAGACCTCTAAAAAAATTCCAAATATTGTAAACTAGTCAATCTGACCTAAGATGGGAAAAGGAAATGCAGGTAAAGTCTATACCCAAAGACATCTGCTGAGAAAACAATTAAATGCACTGCCATGACAGCAAGTAAGTAAAATTAGAATATCCCATTCACAAAATACTGTGCAGTCACAAAGGTGTTTATGGAGGACAATTAAAGGTGGAAAACTGTCTATGACGTGATGTTAAACAGAACAGCACAAAGTCTCAAGGCTTATGCACAGCCTAAACAAAAGCAGGAAAGGGTAGTTAAACAGCTTGTCCGTGGGATTGTGGATAACCATATTTCTCTCATGTCCCATTCGAAATTTCTCTGGAATCAACAACTATTACATTTAGATCAGAAAGATGGGGTTTAGGTTCAGAAATGGAAAACCACTGTTTCCACTAGATTGCAGCAAACTAAACTCCTTGCTTATTTTTATTGCACCCCAAGCAGGGTAAAAACAGAGAGTAAAAATTTGGGCCAGAAGTTTATCAGGACTTAAACACTGCCTTCAAGTTAGAAATTACAACAAATTAAAAGAGAAAAAAAGTAACACAGATGAAATTAAAGCCACAAAGTTAAAACTTGACTGATTAAAGATATGAGTCCCTGAAGTATTGCTTATGCACGTAAGCACACTAAGCATTTAATTAGATCTGATCTTTCCACCTGGACAGTCTGGACCATTTATAAAATAGGGTAGGCTCTACACTTTCATACTCTGTTACTTCCTGTCTTGTTGCTCAAGCACTGTACCTCTAGTATTCGAAAAGTGGCACTGCTACCAGGAAATGGCTCTGTCTTCCCGGGTCCTTTGCCGTCTTCTTCCAAGGTGGGGTTAGAAGCAGACCTTCCTCTACTCCCAGGTTCTGAGGAGACAAAACTCTCTTGACAATGGGTTTCTGCTCCTTGTGCTCTTGAGATGCTGTTTCTTACTTGATCCCACGATGATTCTTCCACTTTCTCTTCAGTGTTTTGATTAACAGGAAGAATTTCAGGAAATTCCCTCAACAGCCAATTACGATTCTTGAAAAACTTATTCTTATGGGTCTGGTAAAATGTGTCCCAGTATTTGTTAGCATCACTCTCAAACTTAACTGAAACAAAGAGGAAAAAAAAATCATTTTACTATGAGTTCCATTTACTATTGACTGCTAGTTTGAAAACTAAATACCTTTAATAATTAAATATTTAAGCCAAGTGTTGTGATGTACACCTTTAATCCCAGTATTTGAGAGGCAGAGGCAGAGTTTCTCTGAGTTCAAAACCAACCTTGTAAATAAGGTTGTAAATAGAGTAAGTTTCAGGACAACCAGGGCTACACAGAGAAACCCTGTCTTAAAAAAACAAAAATAAAATAATATATATCAGTAAAATTAATGTAAATATACTACTGTGATAGTTTGAATAAAAATGGCCCCCAAGGTTCATAGGGCATGGCATTATTTCAAAGAATTAGGAGGTGTGGCCTTATTGGAGGAAGGGGGTGGGCTCTGAGGTTTCAGGTGCTCAAGGCAGGCCAAGTGTCACTCTCTCTTCCTGCAGCCTGCTGATTCAGATGTAGAACTCTCAGCTCCTTCTCCAGCACCACGTCTGCCTGCACTCTGCCATCCTTCCCACCATGATGATAATGGACTAAACTTCTGAACTGTAAGTCAGCACCCACTAAATGTTTTCCTTTATTAAGAGTTGCTGTGGTCATGGTGTCTCTTCACAGCAGTAGAACACTAACTAAGACATACATATATATTTATCAATGACTGCATTTCTAACTTAATAACTTTAGTATTATTATAATAATTTCACTTATTTGATATAAGGCTAAAATATAAAAAGTTCATCTAATCTTCTTCAAAAGATTAATATGTAAGATATTTAGACTCACTCTTAAAAATTTGCTTGTCTGTCAATAGTTGACCATCCATTTTGTGAGGAATAGAATAACTGAAAATTCTTTTCTGCAGCCTAGTTTTGAATTATATATGTGTGTAAAATTATATATATATATATACACACATATATAATTTTATTTGAATTTATTTTTTAAAGATAGGATTTTACTATGCAGCCTTGGCTATTCTGGAACTTGCTCTGTAGACCAGGCTAGTCTCAAACTCATGGAGACCTGCTTTCTTCTGCCTCTTAAGTGCTAAGACTAAAGCCATGTATGTGTTAGCATTGTACTTGGCCTAGTAAACATATTTTAATCAATATTTGTGTGGTTTTTTTTTTTTAATTTTCTTACAGAAAGTACCCCACCCCAGTCTGTCTCTACAAATGCACTTTAAATATAACAAATGTGCTTACTGTCAATCAGAAAATAAGGTGGGAATTACAAATTTCGTGACTTTAGAGCAAGGGGGTTCAATGAGACTGTTTGCTCTGAATGAGCTCCTGGTTTTACATTTGAAGAAAGGAGCTGAAGCTGCTTGTAGAGGCCACCCCACAACGTCATCCCCCAGCACAGTCCCAAATCCAGAGAGATCTTTTTCTCCTGTCCTCCCAGTGGGAGTCTCCAGGAGAATTACTCATGCTTTCTTAAACAGACAGGCCTTACTGAGTGATGTCATTCCAGGGTTTAGGGCCACAGTTAGGTCATTGTTCTCATAACTTCAGCCTTTCTTAGCCTCCTGCTTCTCCCCATCTCTACCTTGCATTAACAAAATGATTCAGGCCAAGCATAGTAACATAGGCCTGTAATTCCAACACTTGGTAAGCTGAGGCAGGAGGATCATGAGTTAGAGATAGCCTGAAACACATAGAGAACTTGAAGCCAGCCTGGACTGTATAGCAAACCTCTTACCTCAGATAAACCATGAGAGCACATACCTTTAAGATTAGCACTGTGAGGGGGAAGGAGGCTCACAAGCTCAAACAAACACCAAATGACTGAATGAGCCACTTAAGTAAATAAAATAATTTGCTCACTCTTTCATTCAACAACCGTTTCTTGACTCCAACTATGTGTAACAAGGTTAATCCTTAAATTTAATCCATGGATTAAGAATTACCCTTACCCTAATAGACAGGCTCATGACATTTTAAAAGTGCTTTCGAAGTCTGCAAAAGCTTCCTAATGGGTAAGTAATAATTTCCAAGGGTTAGTGTTGGAGAAAAGTAAGGCATAGGGCAGTATGCATACTATGCCATTCACTGGGAGGAAGGAGGAAGAGGAAAAAATTGCATGTGTATACAAACATACAGGTACATGTGTGCACATACTTACCAGTATAGGTATAAAACAGCACCAGATATGGTGGCTCATGCCTGTAATCCCAGCACTGGGGAGCTTGAGGCACACAACTGTCATGAGTTCAAGGCCAGCCTGGATACAAATTGGGACACTGCCTCAAGCAAACAAATAAATAACAACAAAAACAAACAAGCAAAATTTCAAAACCTGTGGTTTGAAGGAGAATTTTTGTTTAGTTTTGATCCATGTGAATTTAGCCTCAATTCCAAAATTATGCTAAGCTATGCATAAAAATAAGGGACTCCCTTCCTTCATAGTTTCAAAGAGGCTCCACCTATGAACATGTAGCTGCCTGTAGCCAGTCACCTTCAGTTTCCCTTCATTTCCATCCTGACAGCCTTGTCCCACAGACCCTCATCTGTACACAGGCTTCTGGAGTTCACTGCAGCAGCCCAAGGAAAGCAGATCTTTCACTTGCATCTAAGTCTGAGAAGTGACTGTGGGGCCCTACAACTATAAGGAATTATGTGATATTAAGTCTAAACCATCTTCTCATCTGTACTACCCAAAGGAAGCCTATTTATGGTTAATCCAAAAGTGCATGTTTGTCTTGAAAATATTCAGTGTTCGTTTTAACAATCAACGTGCATCTGTGTACTGTGCAAGACAAGAAAACAACAGTCTGAAAATTAGACTCTGGAGAAAATAGACAACTTCCAGATTTCCCAAGAGATTTCTTACCAGTTCTTGTCCTCTTTTGTCTTAAAAAGTCTCTTTGTAACTCACTCTATGCAGATAAAGATTTTGTTCCTAAGAATAAGCAGTCCAAAGACCTACCTTTAAAGCTAACAAGACACACATTTAGTCAGATCTCTAGTACTTGGTTTTCTAGTACAAAGGTACTTGTGAAGTGAATTGGAGAAGAATCACCATTAGCTGGAATCTAATATATCACCTTGGCTAATCTCAAGGTGTATTCCCTTAAGAATTAACTAGGATGGAGTAGGAAATCTGGGAGAGTAATGTGACAAAAATATGTACAAGCACTTCTATTTATTATAGGAAAGAAGTGGTAATAACTCAAAGGCCCAGCCTAGAAATGAGAAGCAAACTGTGGGTCAGCACCTGGAACATACAGGATAACAAGAAGAAAATGCTCATGTGATAGTTAAGATACGGGGGCGGGGTGGGCAACTCTGACATTTGTTTTATATTCATTCATATGGATACAAGTTTGGAACAGTGTAATATATGATTATTAGATAGATCTATCCTTTGCAACACTGTTGGCAAAGGTAAAGTATAATAACTGGGGGCTGGGAGATGGCTCAGTGGGTAACAGCACTTGCTCTGCAAACCTGAGTATCTGAGTTCAAGTTCCACAGGAAAAATCCTACATTGGCTGTGCAGTTCTGCAACCTCTGCACTGGGGGTGGACAGGCAGATCCCAAGAGTTCACCTGCTCGCAGAGCAGCATACCCACAAAACCACAACCCACCAAACAGGAAACAGCAAGGTTCTGTTTATTGACAATAAGGCTGAGTGTGCTAGAGGAAGAATCCAACCTGCTGTAGCTTCTACATGCCCACATATGGATGCATGCACTTGTACACTTACATGTATGTAACATATCCACATACCTACGCCCTCATAATATCTTGTATATATTATCCACTCACCTTACCCAACTTCCTTTAATGAGAATAAGCATACCTTGTACAGCCTGTTTAACTCCCTCCCATATATACATCATGTATATATGAATTTATGGAAAATAAGCTTTACCAGTTATTAATCTATAATGATGTTACTCTAATTCAAATTAATACATTCAAATTCGAAACACATTGGCCACTTAAATCTCAACCCTAACTAGGCATAGTGGTGTACCCCTTTAATCCCTGGACTCAAAGAGACAGAAGCAGGGGCTGAGGCAGAGGCAGGCACACACCACTGTGAGTTCTAGGCCAGTTTGGTCTAAATAGTGAGTTCCAGGCTAGCTAGAGCTACATAGTAAGATGTTGTTCCAAAAAGAACCAAAAATCAATCAGACAAATAGGTAAACAAACACCCCACAGTGACATACAGTTTTAGGCTGTACGTCTAATGCTTTTCTGAAGACTTTTTCCCTAGTTACCTTGTCTGCTGCTTGTGGGCCTGGCTGAATTCGGCCTTGTCCTAATCTTGTTTATCTTTGGGAACTGGATGTTTCAAGGCCAGAAGTTCCTCATCAGGTGAGCTAGCCAAAGCCCATTGGCACTAAGATAGCTGACAGAGATTTCTGGAAGCTTGTCCTTAGTGATCTAATTTACGTACTGAGTGACACACTGGGCAGGCTGCCTGGGTTAGAAGCGCCATACTATAAAGAAGTGGAAGTGCCCGAGAACTGTCACTCTCAGAGAAACACAGATACTCCTCCCTACACTGACCTATTCTCCCCATTAACTAACAGCATAAAATAATGGGTTCCATTGTGACGTGTCATACGAGAAATTCAACGTCAAAGGGCTTAAGGTTTTTTTCCCCAAGGTCACATAGCCAGAAAGGGCAGGCAGCATCAGGACCTAGATTACGTCTGTCAAACCCCAGAATCCTTAGTTCTTGGCCATTACACAACACCACCTCCTTAACACAAAGTTAACATGTGCTCCCTCAAAAGTACTGCTAAAGGTAATCTGTTCTTCTGATTCTTATTTTCCTCTCAACTACAAAGCACCAAGTTGAAACCAAAACCTCAGTCTAAGTTTTAATCAGTATAAGAGTAAAAATAATGTTGGCTGGAGTTAGCCTTCCTAAAGAGAGATGAGAAGTGCAGAATCAATTAAACCAAGTTCTTTCCATTAGATACAATGCAAGCTATATGAGACTACGGGATGAACTCATGATTAGCAACAGAACCATAAAATGTTCTAAGAGTACAGGTTGGTTTATGGGGTAGACATGAGGCAGGGTCAGCACCCGAGCCTGGAACGTGTTAGCATTTTCAACTGCACCCAGCCAACAGTGTCTTCCATCTATGCTGGCAACTCCATAGCTCCTGAGGGTGTGCAAATGTTTCTATGACCTTACAGACTCACAATTGACTTGATCATAATTACGGACCTGAGACAGAAAACACCTCCAGTGCAGGAGCGAATTTCTGGAACTGAAAGTATGCCTCTAAGGACGGGGAACAACAGGTGCCACTCTCTGACCATGACAAAGACTTCAGGCTCACTTTGCTGCTAACTGCCACAGCTTCAGGCCAGGAACCACGAAGAGTCTACATAGTGTGGGGAAAGCTGGGCTGCCTTGACTTTAACAGGCGTCCGAATGACGAAGTTTCCTTGGAGGAACACTTTTTCTTTTGTGGTCCTAGGTTGCTAGCTGTCCAGAGTAAACTGGTCTATGCTAGTGACAATGAAAGGGACACGGCAATCGGTTTCAGCCTAGCTCAGGGAGGAAAGATCTCAATTCTTCATTTACTATGTTCTAGACTGCTGAGCAGAACAGAGCAAAGCACACTGACTGCACTTACATGCTCACAAGCTCACAAATCATTGGAATCGCCCGGAACATCATAACTGAAAAACCAAATCAGGCCATTTAGGTATCTGGCATATATGATATGATTAATATGAATTATGAAAATTTATTCTAAGTTGCTATGTAACAAAAAGTAATTTAAAGTTATTTTTGCACATCAATTACGCAAATACCTGAACTTTCAAAGTTGGAAATTTCCACATGTCACTGAAGGAAGTTCACTGTCTAATAAAAGAAAACTCTTAAAATTATAAAATTAAAAGTGTAATTCTAAGAGCACTGCATGAAACTTTTAGCAGCGAGAGTCATCTTAGAGGCAGCTATATTTATCAGCACAGGGTGTTTAACGGCTCTGTTTTTCTTTCCTCTTCATATAGAACATTCTCTTCAGTGGTAAAGTATTCACAACACAAAGTATACATTCTTTCGTTATCTGCCTAATGTAGATAACTTATCCTAGGTAGGACTTTATTTACAAAGATATTTTAAAGTACATACAGCAGCTTCTATTGTTATTAAGTTTTAAAAACCCATTACATTTGCTATCCAACCGGCTGACATATAGCACACTGGAGATCCCTTTAAGGAAATTATAAAATATAATCATGTTTACTCAAGAAACACTGATTATATCTTTTTTATTTTTCTGGGTTAACCTGGTTTTAAAAGAAATATGAGCTGTAATAAAATTGAAAAGTAATTAGGTAAAGAAAACATGGAATTAAAAATCATTAATCTGGGCAATCTAATTGAAAGAAATATTGCTAACTGGAGCCTGGGCACTACACATTCTCATTATACAAACGAGCCCGGGCCATTCAACAGCAAAAGGCCATTTATCTGTCATGTAGAGGATGATCTTATTTTCAGATTGTCAGTGTGTTTTCTAACTTCTGTTTTCACCAACAGCTCTGACAACAGGTGAAAAACGGGAGAAGGGAGAGTGACACACAGGGACCAGAAGAAATGAGACAGGGTTGGCTAGCTTGGAAGAATAAGCAGTGTTTCCTCCCAGGGGCATTAATAAAGGAGATAGGATCAATAACAGCGTGCCTGCTCTGCAGTGCTCTGCAGAAGGGGTTCTTTGTGATGCCAGAGCATTGGCTCTTTCAAACACTCGGGGACTCTCTCAGATAAGGAGAGATGGCGTCGAGGTCAAAGCTTCTGTAGGGTCCTTTCTTTCTAAGTCTGGGAGCAGAGCAGAACCATCTATTTACCTTGACCCATATTGACTCATCAGAGGGATAACACAGTGACCGAGAAGCCTCACCTAAGACTTGAGTGGGGTCTGCCATCCCAGCGACGCTCTGCGGTGTGGCTGTCCCTGAGACGTCCTGTCACTCACTGGTGTTCCTTAGAGCACAGTTTCCTTCCTGGCTACCACCCTGGGAGTCTTAACACTCTCTGCACTACCTTATATACAAGATAACCTCTGCATAACTCAGGTCTCTCCCTGCAGTGGTTCCCTGACGCCGTGGCGCCCAATGCACTGAGTGGCGGGATGCACGGGTGACCCAGAACAACTCGCTATTTCTTTGAGTCATTCTGAAACGGGATCTTTAGTTCTTTATCTTCACAGTAGCCAGAAAAATACTTAGAAAAGGCTGTCATAGTAATAGCGAAGCAATGCACCTCAAAGTGGTACCAGCGGCCTTCTTGCTCCTGCCTTTCCTCTTCTATAGAGAGGCCAGCCACCACGTTTCTATTTTGGTCCCACTATGGTTCTGTGGGAACCGTCGTTTTCCTTTACTGCGGTTTCTGAGGCTCTAAAATAACCTCCTCATTAGCTGCTCTCAAGTTCATTGTTAGCACAAATAGGACAAAGTGGGCGGCCATGCGCAGAGAACTTTAACATTGTCAGCCCTGCTCTATTTAAGTTCTCAACACAAATATTCAACAGGAAGTTTAGAAAATCCCTGCCTTTTCATATTATTAGGATAACGTGCAGATAATACTATGAATGAGTTTTCATTTCCTGGAAGTAAATTAAAACAACTGATAATGTTGAACTTTGTTCAGGCTGGAGGCTCTGCTGTATTCAGGTGGCCACTAGCAGAGTAATTAGCCTGAGTAATGTGGAAAGTATGTCTGCACAGCTGCTGGCAAAGAAATGAAGTTAGACTTCCTCAGGAGCAGTGACAGAGTTCCTGTGAGGGAATGTGACGCTGGCCGACTGAATGCAGCACTGGCCCTGGTAAGCACCCTCGAGTCCAACCCCAACACTCCCTGGCTGTATTCCATCCCAGGTTTGTCCAGCTAGAGCTCATAAAAATAGGATAATTCCAACAGAGTCAGGGGCTCGTCTTTCCTGTCCACCCAAGGATATACTGACACTGAGGGTGAAGGACTACCACTGAGGAATAACAAACAATGCCAGAGGAATCAATAGACTACTATGACTCCAGAAAGCAGGACTGGTTGCACTGGCTCCTTTGCCAGGTAAAGACTGAGGGCTGTCTCATTCTCTCTGCCTCCTCAGATACCTTTACTTCACATTTCAGCAACTATGGACCAACATCATTTCAACTGCGCTTCTCCTGATCTTCACTATGTGCCTTACAGGGAGGAGTGCAAACATTTTTCCCTGGGGAGTTTCTGGATAGCTGGTCAATTTAGCACTAGAATTCTAGCTTTGACAGAATCTTCCTATATACTCACTGACAGGTATTTAGGCTTTTGATTTGTTTATTTTGTTTTATTTTATTTTATTTTATTTGTTTTTTGTTTTTGAAGACATGATTTCTCTGTGCAACTCTGGCTGTCCTGGAACTCACTCTATAAACCAGGCTGGCCTCGAACTCAGAGATCCACCTGCCTCTGCCTCCCGAGCACTGGAATTAAAGGATTGTGTCACCACTGCCCAGGTATTTAGACATTTACAGTCTCCTTTGAACCAAATAGCTCAAAAGCAACCACAGAGAGTATGTCAACAAGTGAGCGTGTCTGTGTCCTAATAAAACTTTATTAATAAAACACGTTGCAGGCTAGGGTGATGGCTCAGTGGATAAGGTGCTGGCTGAGCAAGTGTTTAACTCCTCTGAATCCACAGAAGAGGTGTGGCAGCTGGCTGTCATCCCAGCACCAGAGAGGCAGAGAATGGAGAGCCCAGAGGCAAACTTGCTAGCTGGACTAGTCATAATCTAGCAACTTCAGCAAGAAACATTACTTCAGGAAATAAACTGAAGAGCTATTAAGGAAGACATACACATCAACTTCAGACCTACATTCACCCTGAGAACGAACACACACACACACACACACACACACACACACACACACACCCCCCAAAATATTCCTACTTAAAAAAAACCTCAAACACATATCACAGTCTGCTGACTCCAGTCTGTTCTGAAACATGGATACTGCCACAGGAATGATCAGAATGAGTAGCATCCAAACAAAGCCGTGGTGATAAAAACCAAGATGGGAGCTGCTCGTTGAGAGGTATGAGGGATGGGGAGTTAATTAATAGTACAAGAAAGTTGCCATGGCAACTTTCTGATTCACCATGTTGGTGCTGCTCACATGGATGTGAAAATCCAGTAAACTATATGAGAACTCTTTTGTGAATTATACACATCTCTATACATATATAGTACTTCAACAAATTACTTATTTTTGACTTATGAGATGGGATCTTACCAGAGAGCTCAGGCAGGCACCAAGTTCATTATGTAGCTCAGGCTTTCCTTAAACTCAAAGCAATCCACCTATCTAGGTCTCCTAAGTGTTCACATTACAGATGTATATCACCATGCTTGGCTCTAATAAATATTTTGATAAAGAAATAAATCCAACCATCCTAGCACCCAGAAGGCAAAGGCAGGAGGATCACGGCAATCTTGAGGATTCACTGGTTTACATTTTGAGTTTAGGCCAGCCAGTGCTACATAGTGAGTTAGTACAGTTGGTAAAGTGCTTGCCATATAAGGAGTTTCTTACCCAGTACTCATGTTAAAATGTATGCAGCTCAGTACTAGGTAGGTGATGACAGATCTGGGAAGATGGCTCAGCAGTGAAGTGTGCTCGTTTCTCAAGCGCAAGGATCAGAATTGATCTGCAGAATCTACATTAAATATGAACAGAGAAAAACCAACAACAAAACCGGCATGGTAGTACAGACTTAAAATCCCAGCAGTGAGGAGGCAGGGTAGGTGGCTCCCTGGGACTCCCTGGCAGCCAGCCCAGCCTCCTTGATGGGGCCTAGGCCAGTGAAAAATCCTGCCTGACCCCCTCCCCACAAAAGGTGACTAGTAACTAAGGAATAATACTCCAGGTTGACCTCTGGTCTCCACATGCATATGCACACTCATGTATACACATGAGCATCCCTACACAAACAAGAAAAGGAGAGAGCTCAGGAGATGTTCTAAAGAAAAGGTCATTTTAAGAAAAATAAGGTAGAAAATGGTATACAGAGAGTACAGCTGTTAGGCAAAGTGACTAGGAGTCACTCACTGTGAAGAACACTGGCTACTTTCTTTTAAACATTTTTTTTCAGTGTGATATTTTTTAAAATTGTGGTAAAAGCACGTAAGATGGAGCATCTTAGTCATTCTTAAGTGCATGATCCCATGGCGTTAGTTTTGTTCACGCTGTTGTGAAGCAGGCCTCTGGAATCTTCCCATAATGCAAACTCTAACTCTAGCCCCATTACATAACTCCAGCTCTCCACCCAACCAGCCCTTGGCCATCACCATCATGCAGCACATTTCACTATCATTTATCTACGGTGGCTATAGGCCCTGGGAAATAGCTGCTCATGCCATGTCCTCGGAACACTGGACATTGCTACACTATTCCTCAGGCATTAGCGCTGATCTGTCCTTTCCTAAGACTGAACTTGTATGTCTTTTCATTCACTTATGAACAGGACATTATTTCATTGCTTGTTTCATAACACTTGTGGTTTGATTACGTTTCTCTTTTGCCTATCATGGAGACTGCTGCTATGAACACGGAATGCATATTATCCCTTTGAGAGTGTGCTTTGAATCCTCTTTTGGGATCTATCTTTAAAGTGAACTAATGTATTATAGGGAGTGCCATTTTTAAAATTTTTTTATATTTATTTTATTTGTATGAATACTTGCCTGAGTAGATTTAAGTGTTCCTCATGCATACCTGTTGTCCATGGAGGTTAGGAGAGGGTACTGGATCCCCAGTACAGAAATTACTGGCAGTTGTTAGCTGCCATGTGGATGCTAGGAACCGAACCAGGGTCCTCTGCAAGAGTAGCCAGTACAGTAGTAATTGCTCTTAACTACTGAGCCATCTCTCCAGGCCCTTCATTTTTAATTTTTAGGGAGCCTGCCCAATGGTTTCCATAGTGGCTCCACCACTCACCAAATATGCAGAGGGGCTCCTGCTTCTCTGCACCCTTCTCAACACTTGTCAATTTCTAGTAGTTTAATAATAGCCCAAGACGAACTTCGAGAGCTATTTATGAAGTTGTCAAGCTGAGTCCCTCAAATAAACTCTAAACACAAAGTCTGCCAAGAAAACTGCTTTTGATCCCTATTAAAACCTTATCCTGGGCTGGGAAGGAGGCTCAGTGGGGAAAGAGCCTGATGTTAAGGCAGGAAGACTTGAGCTAGGATTCCTGGTCTGGTGACATGCTTCTGTGACCTCAGATCTGGGAGTGGGGGTGGGGCAGAGACAGAGCTCCCTGTCCAGCCAGTCTAGCTGAAACAGCGAGCTCCAGGTTCCAGGGCAGACCTTGTCTCAAAAAAAAACTAAGGTGGACAGTGAAAGAGAAAGACACTTGAAATTGACCTCTGACCCCCAATCAGGTACACAAGTGCTCTGAAATGCTGACATGTGCACACATACACATATGCATGAGCACGCATGCATGAGCACTAGCACACACACACACACACACACACACACACACACACACACATGAACTCACGAACATATACTCCCTTATCCTAAAAGGGCAACAATATTTTGATATGACTTTTTGTTTCTACTCAAAGTTTATGAATTTGTTAGAAGTTTCTAGCAAGTGAAATACACAATGGCACACTGAAAGTGGCATAGCTAGAGGGAAATTTTAAAGTTATATTTTCATATCTTGCTTAAAATGCCACCCATATGTATGTCTCCCAGAAAAAGCAATATGACTACCAAAAGACCAATTACAGGGTGAATACATAATTTATTTAATTAATTTTGGTTCTACTACGAGGGAAGAACTGGGAATCCCACCAAAGGTAGCAAATGGGTTGACTGGCTGGGGTGGAAGCTAAGAACTTTCAAATGCTGGGACATGACGCCAGCCTTACCTTGCTCTTCTGGAGTGACTCGTGTGGCTGAGTTCTCCTCTACTTTTTTTCTAGCTGCGTCTTCTTCTTCTTTAGACCACTGCATATGATCCCTATTAAGAAAAAAAAAAAAGATGAGCAAAACCTATTTGACAAGTGGGGAAGGCAGAGCCCATTTGGCTGGGGCCTCCATCTTACACTCTAGATTAAGGCCGACATATGGGCATGTCAAAGGAACTCATTTGTGTGGGGCTCATTTTCTGTTCCTGGTGCTAAGTGCTGCCCTGCCACACCTACAGGTTTTCTGTTTAAATCTGGCTGTGGGACCGGCTGGCTAGCCACTTTTGGGAAATGGCTGCTTTACTCCTATCCCCAGAACATTCCAGTGCAGGACTGCTTTGGGGCTGATGTGGTGCATGGATAAACACACTGCCTTCTGTAACAGTTATCTGTTAACTGAAGCTTTGTTGATGTCAGAACAGGGCAGTGCTTAAGAGGATTTGATGTTCCTGCTATGACACACATTTGACACTGCCAGAAATGTGTGCATGCACAAACATGTATGTTCACATGCGTATGCATGTGTATGCTTTCTTATGTGGATGTGTGGAGATCAGTATCAGGTATCTCCCTCAGTAATTCTATATGATATTTTTTGAGGTGAGGCATCTCACTGAGCCTGGCACTCACCAATTTGGCTAGAGTGCCTGTCCAGCTAGCCACTCTCTGTACATGCCCAGCTCTGAGGTTGGTCATGTAACACCATACTCTTTAAATGTGGGCTCTAGGTTTCTCAGGTCCTTATGCTGTGTGGCAAGAACGTTACCCACGGAGCCATTGCTCAGCCCCAAGATGTAAGTTTTAAGA
Source organism: Montemys delectorum (assembly GCA_019843815.1). Taxonomy (NCBI): domain Eukaryota; kingdom Metazoa; phylum Chordata; class Mammalia; order Rodentia; family Muridae; genus Montemys; species Montemys delectorum. Next base: position 39,359 of record JADRCD010232733.1, read on the forward strand.
CATTTAGTTCATCTCTAAATTTTAAGTTTCATTTTCCTTATAAGCTATCTCAATTTCTGAAATAGATAAGCTTATATTTAAATGAAGGATGCCTTCTGATGTTGCTATTTTACATGAGATAGATTTCATTTTGTAGGCCAGGCTGACCTCAAACTCATCATGATTGTGCTCCAGCCCACCAAATGTTGGGGTTATGGGTGTGTGTTCCCATGTAGCCAACAGAGAACTTGATATGGTACGTAAAAGATTCACTTTTCTTAAATCTATCACTTTATGTATTTTAGTTTCCGAATTGATTCTCTTTGTATGAGAACATAGTGTTTTGTGCTATAAAAATGTTTCTTGGGCTGGAGAGATGGCTCAGTGGTTAAGAGCACTGACTGCTCTGCCAGAGGTCCTGAATTCAATTGCCAGCAACCACATGGTGGCTCACAACCATCTGTAATGGGATCTGATGCACTCTTCTAGTGTGTGTCTGAGGACAGCTGCAGTGTGCTCATATAAATAATAAATAAGTAAATAAAGTATTTCTTGTTGTATACCACGTATGACGCTCTGGGTTCAAGTCCCAGAACCGCAATAAAGGAGCAGGGTAGAGGAGCAGGGGCAAGGGGAAGAAGGGAAGAGGGAGAACAGGGAGGAGGGCATCAGCTTGAAGTGGATGCAACCTACTTCCTGAAATGAGGCATTTTTCTAAACAATAAGCAACCAAAAATCCCATATTTCAATTCCCTATAGCTTAGTGTCTTAGTGAGGGTTACTACTGCTGTGATAAAGCACCATGAGCAAGACCCCTGGGGAAGGAAAAGGTTTATTTCAGCTTATTCTTCCAGGTGACATTCCATCACTGAGGGAAGTCAGGGCAAGATTTAACTCAAAGACTATAGAAGGGTACTGCTTACTGGCTTGCTCCTCATAGTTTGTTCAACCTGGTTTCATATGGAACCCAGGACCACCAGCCTAGGGATGGTACCACCCACAATGGACTGGGCACTTCTTCATCAATCACTAGTTAAGAAAATACCCTAAAGGCTTTCCTACAGCCAGAATCTTACGGAGGTATTTTCTTTTTTCTTTTTATTAGATATTTTCTTTATTTACATGTCACACAATATCTCCTTTCCCAGTTTCCCCTCTGAAAAAAAAAGTAAAATAAAAAAACAAAAACAAACTCTTGTTCCTTCCCTCCTCCTCCTGCTCACTACCCTACCCTTTCCTGCCTACTAGCCCTGGCATTCCCCTACACTGCAGCATAGAACCTTCACAGGGCCAAGGGCCTCTCCTCCCATTGATGACCAACTTGGCCATCCTCTGCTATACACATGCTGATAGAGCAATTTGTCCCACCATGTGTACTCTTTGGTTGGTGGTTTAGTCCCTCGGAGCTCTGAAGGTACTAGTTAGTTCATATTGTTTTTTGTCCTAAGGGGCTTCAAACCCTTCAGCTCCTTTCTCTAGCTCCTTCATTGGGGATACTGTGCTCAGTCCAATGGATGGCTGTGAGCCTCAACTTCTGTATTAGTCAGGTACTGTCAGAGCCTCTCAGGAGACAGCTATATCAGGCACCTGTCAGCCAGCACTTGCTGGCATCCACAAGTGTCTAGATTTGATGATTGAATATGGGAAGGATTCCCAGGTGGAATAGTCTCTGGATTGTCCTTCCTTCAGTCTCTGCTCCATAGTTTGTCTCTGCAACTCCTTCCATGGGTATTTTGTTCCCCTTTTAAGAAGGAATGAAGTATTCACACTTTGGTCTTCCTTCTTGAGTTTCTTGTGGTTTGTAGATTGTACTTAGTGTATTCCGATCTTCTGGGCTAATATCCACTTATCAGAGAGTGCATACCATGTGTGTTCTTTTGTGATTGGGTTACCTCACGCAGGATATTCTCCAGATCCATCCATTTCCCTAAGAATTTCATAAATTCATTGTTTTTAATAGCTGAGTAGTACTCCATTGTGCAGATGTACTACATTTTCTGTATCCATTCCTCTGTTGAGGGACATCTGGGTTGTTTCCAGTTTCTGGCTATTATAAATAAGGCTGCTATGAACATAGAGCATGTGCCCTTATTACATGTTGGAACATCTTCTGGGTTTATGCCCAGGAGTGGTATAGCTGGGTCCTTTGGTAGTACTATGTTCAATTTCAGGAGGAACTGCCAAACTGATTTCCAGAGCAGCTGTACCAGCTTGCAATCCCACCAGCAATGAAGGAGTGATCCTCTTTCTCCACAACCTCACCAACATCTGCTGTCACCTGAGTTTTTTATCCTAGCCATTCTGACTGGTGTGAGGTGGAATCTCAGGGTTGTTTTGATTTGCACTTCCCTGATGACTAGGGATGTTGAACATTTCTTTAGGTGCTTCTCAGCCATTTAGTATTCGTCAGCTGAGAATTCTTTATTTAGCTCTGTACCCCATTTTTAATAGGGTTATTTGGTTCTCTGGAGTCTAACTTCTTGAGTTCTTCGTATACATTGGATATTAGCCCTCTATCAGATATAGGATTTGTAAAGATCTTTTCCCAATTTGTTGGTTACTATTTTGTCCTATTGACAGTGTCTTTTGCCTTACAGAAGCTTTGCAATTTTATGAGGTCTCATTTGTCAATTCTTGATCTTAGAGCAAAAGCTACTGGTGTTCTCTTCAGGAAATTGTCCCCTGTGCCCATGTGCTCGAGGCTCTTCCACACTTTCTTTTCTATTAGTTTGAGTGTATCTGGTTTTATGTAGAAGTCCTTGATCCACTTGGACTTGAGCTTTGTACAAGGAGATAGGAATGGATCAATTTGCATTCTTCTACATGCTAACTGCCAGATGAGTCAGCACCATTTGTTGAAAATGCTGTCTTTCGGCTGGGTGGTGGTGGCGCACGCCTTTAGTCCCAGCACTTGGGAGGCAGAGGCAGGCGGATATCTGAGTTCGAGGCCAGCCTGGTCTAC
>JADRCD010232734.1:0-12775 GCA_019843815.1 Montemys delectorum
TTAACTGGACTACCCAGAGCTCCCAGGGACTAAACCATCAACCAAAGAATAAACATGGAGGGATCCAGAATACATATGTAGCAGAGGATGGCTTTATCTGGCATCAATAGGAGGAAAGGGAAGCTTGATGCCCCAGTGTAGGAGGATGCTAGAGTGGTGAGACAAGAGGAGATGAGTGGAAGACCCTCATAGAGGCAAAGTGGAGGGGAAGAGGGAGGATGAGATACTGGGATTTGTGGAGGGGTAACTGGGAAGGGGGATACCATTTGAAATGTAAATGAATAAAATGATTAATTAAAAAAATAAAAAGGAAAAAAGAAGTTTTTAAAAGCTAGTTATGAGGATTTAGTTTTTGATAAAAATTCAATCAATGATTATTTTTCCAAGAAACATTGTTTACACATGGATGTCATGATGTATAATTTGTGGTAGAAGTCAAGATATCATCATCATAACAAAATTATATTTATCTAAAATCTAATACCTTTGGCAATAAATTCTGATTTTGCTAATTTTCCAGGAATGTAGATTGAAATTCATCATCAGAGACTAATATTTTAACACTTAGTCCTCCAGAATACAGTGCTATTTTAGGAGGTATTTAGACATGGGACATTTATGATGAAGTGTGTGATTTCAGTTAGTAGATAAGACAGATACTCATGAGAAGTGCATCTATCCAGAGAAGAGATATCCTTCCTCTCTGTCTCTATCTCCCTTTATCTCTCTCTTTCTCTGTCTGTCTTTCTCTCTTCTCTGTGGAGGATGTGGCGATCTATGAGTGTGTATGCGTGCATGTGTGTGTCCATCCCCTCTGCTTCTCCTACTTGCCCTTTTCTTCCCCCTTCTAGAGAATGATACAGAAATGATGTTGGCTATTTGCAGGCCAATGAGAGGCTCAATACCAGGTTATGAGTGGCTAGATACAATACAACACAACTATGAAATATATTTGTTATTTTATCCTCCAAGACTGTGACATGTTGTAGCAACATGAACAGAGCAATACAACAACATTTAAAAATTTTAATCGAATTTGCAATCCTCTACTATATACCTGCTGCCAGTACATTCAATCCCACCCTGTATAGTCCTTGATTGGTGGTTGGGTCCCTGGGAGCTCTGAGGGTATTAGTTAGTAATTGTTGTTCGTCCTAAGGGGCTGCAAACCCTTCAGCTCCATAGAACCTTTCTCTAACTCCTTCATTGGGGACCGGGTACTCAGTTCAATGAATGGCTGTGGTTTTGTGCCCCAGTATAGGGGAATGCCAGGGCCAATAAGTGGGAGAGGGTGGGGGGACAGGCATTGGGAGGGGGGAGGCAAAAGGGGTTTGTTCTTGTTTTTGTTTGTTTGTTAGTTTGTTTGTTTGTTTTGGAGGAGAAAATGGGAAAGGGAAAATGTACATGTAAATAAAGAAAATACCTAATTAAAAAAAAAATACACCATAGTTGGCAGAAGAGAAAAGCCATTTCTTAAAAACTGTCTGAAATTTTCTAAACTCATTAAAAATCATAAGACATTGTAATGTTCCATTTGATCTGTGCCCACAGCTTTGTTAACTCACCAAAGTGCAATAAAAGAATATAAGACAATGAAAAAAAATTTTAATCAATCCTTTCTGATAATTCATTCACCATTTTTGTGTTAACAATCCCGAGAGTCTCTGACAGTACCTGACTAATACAGAAGTAGAGGCTCACAGCCATCCATTGAACTGAGTACAGGGTCCCCAATGAAGGAGTTAGAGTAAGGACCCAAGGAACTGAAGTGTTTGCAGCCCCTTAGGACGAACAACAGTATGAACTAACTAGTACTCTCAGAGCTCCCAGGGACTAAACCACCAAGCAAGGAGTACACATGGTGGGACTGATTGCTCCAGCACCATATGTATAGTAGAGGATTGCAAAGTCGATCATCAATGGGAGGAGAGGCCCTTGGCCCTGTGAAGGTTCTGTGCCCCAATGTAGGGGAATTCCAGGGCCAGTAAGTGGCAGAGGGTGGGATGACGAGCATGGGGAGGAAGGAGGGAACAGGGGTTTGTTCTTGTTTTTTGTTTTGGAGGGAAAACGGGGAAATATGACATGTAAATAAAGAAAATATCTAATAAAAGAAAAAACAATTAAGCATAGTCTTTGAGTAAACTCAGTTTTCTGTTTCTTATTTTACTTGAAATATAATGTATCATTGCCTATAGTCTATAAAAATGAAAGAATTATGTGCGTGAGTTTACTTTCTTTAACTTTAAAAAAAATTTGTTCCCTGTTTTTGAGTCCTATCCAAGTAAAATTAATATCAGATGCTGCTGGTGGTGTACACAGACCACATGCATGGCAGGAGCTCATTCAAAGCAAGCACCTATTTCTCTCTCCACCAGGCTTTTTCTCTCCTCAGACACATATTCAGCTTATTATAAGACAAACATGGAGGCCTGAGAATTTAACCCTGGAGAATAGTTTTTCTACCAAGATGAGTCTGATAAACTCATGCATTCTGTGCCATTGAGGTATGACTACCTCTTTAAGACATCAGCAGTAGGACTGAATTCTAGATGCACATGGTGATAAGCTGATCATCAATGCAAATGTTATTGATTTCCTTTTCTACCCCTTTCCACCTCACTTTCCTTGCTTTGTATCACATCCCTTCAATTTCTATGATAGGATTCTGGAAGAACCCAAATCTAAAATGTTGCTAGTCAAATCAGATGAAGAAGGGAAATATCAAGATTCCATATCATATATGTTGTTCCTTTTCAACAGAATTCCCTCCTCATAAATGTAGGGAGGAGAGAATATAGGATGGCAGAAGGAAGACATAGAGGAGGAGAAAGACCTGGACTAGAGAGCTAATATACAAGTATCACTCCAATATGATTTATCTGTCATGATTCAGTCATAACATTTTTATTTTTCTCAACATTATCCATACTAAGCAACCATTAGACATGTGTATTTTAGAACACCAATTTCTGATGCAAACCAAGATATAGGATGACATCCATATTTGTGTAGCCTCTGATACTGTCAGTACAGTGTTAAGGTAATATGAATGCATTACAACAAAACACAGAGCCTGTCCCAAAGACCTATTTAAAGCTTTCAAAAGTAATTCACCTGGCCAAGTCCATACTCTGTAATTCATTCTACCCTACTCTGGGTATTGTTAATAAAGATAAACTGTGTCTTAGTAGTCACCTATGTGTGCAGGCTGGCAAGTCAGATAAAAAAGACTCTTAGTTATATAACTTTGCCAGAATTTTCTTTCTCTTTTACTTCCTATCAGCCTACATATGGCCATAGTAATGGGGGTGGGACATATACAGTTCTGCAGGGCACTTTGTTCAGATCCTTTTTGTCAAGGGAAATAACACCTTTGACATGGTCTGTCCACTCAAACATCAGAGTCATCTGATGATTTATAGAGGGGAAATGGAGTGTCTATTTTTTGTTTATCAGACAAATACAAATGTTGGCAGTATGATGTTTTTTACAATAGTGGTAATGAACTTTGTTTTTGAGAGGACAGAGGAAGTTTTTATTGAGAATGTACCTTATGAAGGACAATCTTAGTCTCTGGCCTTTGCTTGGTTCTGTTACTATGATGTCTTAGAAAGCACTCAGTTGTTGGAGTTTAGCAGTTTAGAAAGCACTCAGTTGTTGGAGTTTAGCAGTCCTGGGGCAGAATATTGATTCCCTCATTTTCTGCCTACATTTCTTTTGGCAAGATACTTTATCTGTATACACCACTGTTTTCTCAATTATAAAAAGTAATGTTGAGCCAGCATGATGGCTCAGCAGGTAAAGGTGCCTGCTGATAAGTTTGACAATTTGATTTTGATTCCCCAGATCCTACTTGGTGCAATGATAAAACCAACTCTCAGAATTTGTCTGCTGACCTCCACATGTGCACTGTAGCATAAACACAAATACAGACACACAAACACACACATGCATACTCACACACATGCACAACACACATACATGTACATACACTAAATGTAATTTACAAATATTTATATATTTTACTATCATATAGCCAAAATTATTGTTCAAAATAACCTTGGGATGATAGAGCATTTACAATAGGATAGAAAATTGTCAGCTGGTGAGTTACAAGAACACAGGATCTTTATCTTCACAGTAGTTTCAGTTGATGATGCAGAATGTTCCACAAATGCATTGACAGTGAAAAGTCAACAGTAGATAAATAGAACATGGTTCTTGTATGGAACAGAGATTGAGGAAATAACCAAACAATGACTGATCCAAGTTGAGACTCATCCCTTGAGAGATAGAGAGATAGCTAACCACTATTAATGATATTCTGCTATACTTGCAGACAGAAACCTAGTGTAAGTGTTTCCTGAGGCTTCATCAAGTCGCTGATGGAAATAGATGCATAGACTCACAGCCAAGCATCAGACAGTACTCAGGGAGTCTTGTGGAAGAGTTGGGGGAAGCATTGCAGGAGCCTGAGGGGCCAAGGACATCACAAGACAACCTACAGAGCCAACTAACCTGGGCCCGTGGGTCTCACAAAGACTGAACCATAAACCAAAGAGCATGCTTGGACTGTACCTAGGCACAATACATATATGTAGCACCTGTACAGCTTATTCTTCAGGTGGGTCTATAAATTGAAGCAGAGGGTATCTACCTTTGGATCCCTTTCCCATAGCTAGCTGCCTTGTCTAGCTTCAATGGGAGTAGATTCACTTAGTCCTGATGAGACTTGTTGTACCAGATAGTCTCTCCTTCTCTAAGGAGAAACAGAGCAGGAGTCAGGGAAAGGGACTATGGGGATAGGACAGAAAGGAGGAAGGGCTGCACTTGGGATGTAAACTGAATAAGTAAAAAGAAAATGGTTCTTGTACATGGGAAACTTAAAATTGAGTTTGATGGAGAAAAACACACTATAATAGACAAGTATGCTTATTTTTTATTTCAGCATTTAACTTTTTTGTCTTGGTTTATTTTTAATAGAGGATTTAACTAGATGCTTTACTCATAATTCTGAAGAAGGATAGAACCAATGGAAGCAGAATTTTTCACAAAATTGTTTTTAAAATCAAGAAGTCCTAAGAATTCAAGTGTCTTAGTTATGGTTTTACTGCTGTGAGCAGACACCATGACCAAGACCACTCTCATAAGGACAACATTTAATTGAGGCTGGATTAAGGGTTCAGAGATTCAGTCCATTATCATCAAGTCAGGAGCATGGCAACACCCAAACTGGCATGGTACAGGAGGAACTGAGAGATCGACATCTTCATCTGAAGGCTGTTAGCAGAACACTGACTTCAAGGCAGCTAGGATTAGTGTCTTAAAGCCCACACCCACAGTGATACACCTTTTCCAACAGGGCCACACTTTCTAATAGTGAGTCACTCCCTTGGCCAAGCATATAGAAACCATAACATTCTATCCCTGGCATCCATAGGCTTATTCAAACATATGAGTCTGGGGGGGGCATTCTTAGACATAGCATATAGAAAAATACATTTAGTCCCACTTCAAAAGTCCCAATAGTCTTCAGCAGTCTCAGCAATGTTAAAAGTCCAAAGTACAAAGTCTTTTCTGTAATTCTAAAAGCAATACAGGAAACCAGCTGGGCAAACTCCAAACTCTGTATCTCCATGGCTGCTGTCAAAGCAGTCTTCAGGTCTCCAACTCTTTTTTTATCTTTGTTAACTGCAACAAATTTCCTTTTTCCTGGGATGGTTCCACTGCCTGTTAGCAGCTTTCCTCAAAAGATAGCCCATGGCTCTGGCTTCTCAAACATCTTGGCACCTCCAAGGTAACTTTAATGTTACAGCTTCTTGTTTTGATGCCTGGGATCCACACATGATCTTCTGGGCTCCTCCAAAGAGTTTGTGTCACATTTGCATCTCTCCTTTTGTAGCACTCTAGGCTCTGGTTTACTCTATTCACTGCTGCTGCTGCTGGTGATCATCCTATGGTACTGCCATCGCCAATATTCTGGGGTCTTTAACTGCAACTAGGCTACTCTAGTAGCCTCTCATAGGTTTTCTTCATGGTGTCAAGCCTCAAATTCTTTGCATGACCCCTTCAGTCTTGGGCAATCAACTGTAGCTGAGGCTGCACCTTCACCAATGGCCTTCTGTGGCCTCTAACTGTGTCAAGCTTCAACTGTTTTTAATGACCACTTCATGCCTTCCCAACCAGTTCCACCTGGGTGACTTTTACACATTACCAAGTACAGCTGTACCATGAGGCACATCCTTGGCTATCTCTGGAATACAGCTTCTTTGTGCTCTCTGAAAACACTTCCAAGAAGATTTCATTCAGTGATGCTGGTCTCTTCTTAATTACCACTAATTTCTTAGCTCTACATAACCAGCAACTATTGTCCCAGTAGTGCCTTCTATTTTTCACTCTAAATCCAGAGCCACATGGCCAAAGCTGTCATGTTCTGCTGCTTGCCAGGGCTGGAGCATGGACCTCGTTATTCTATTACCAGCTTTCTGTTTTCCCAACTCCCTTTCTGCCTAACCTTGGCTTTCCTGGAACTTTCTCTGCAGATTGACCTTAAAGTCAGAGATCTGCATGGCTCTGTCTCCTGTGTAATGCTGGGATTATAAGGCATGCACCACCATGCCTGGATTTAAGCTTTTATTCACCTAGAACCTGCTTTGTCCCAGGCTGGCCTTCAACTCAGAGACTTCTTTGGCTTTGTCTCCTGGGACTAAAGGTGTGTACCACCATGCCTGAATCTAAACTTAGCTGGGTAGGATCTTGCCCCAACATCCCTTAATTTGTGATCTCCTAGAACATGAGATACAGTTCCATTTTACTTCCTGGTACCTCTTTAATACTTGAACCATATATTTTATATTTTTCTTTTCTAAGCTTGCCACACTTGTTCAAAATGCCCTTAATGTGACTTAGCCAGAGAACAAAATCTCTGCTAGACTTTTTTGAGACATCATTTATCAATGCAATTAATATAAGTCTCTTTACCTTAGACTCAAGTAGACTCTTCTGAAAAGGACAAAAAGTAACCACATTCTTCACCAGAATACCACAAAAACAGTCTCTAGGCCACAGGCCAGGTCTGCATAGTTCAAATCATATTCAGCAATGAAGTCTTCCATATTCCTACTAGGATAGCCCACTAAGCCCAACTTAAAGCATTTTACTACTTCCCAAAGTCCCAAAATCCACATCCCTCCAAACAAATCATGGTCAGGCTTATCATGGAAATACTCCACTCCGGTATCAACTTCTGCTTTAGTTAGGGTTTTACTCTGTGAACAGAACCATGACTTAGGCAAATTTTGTGAGGACAACATTTAATTGAGACTGGCTTATGGGTTTAGAGGTTCAGTCCATTATCACCAAGGCAAGAGCATGGCAGCATCCAGGCAGGCATTGTTCAGGAGGAGCTGAGAGTTCTACATCTTTACGTGATGGCTGCTAGTGCGATACTGACACACAGGCAGCTAGGATGAATGTCTTAAAGACCATACCTACAAGTGACCCACCTAATCCAACAGAGTTACAGCTTCTAATAATGCTACTCCCTGGCTGAGCATATACAAACCATAACTAAGCATAACATATACAAACAACAGCAAGCTAAGCTTGTGACTGAGGAAAGCTGAGGGTAGAAGTTCTCACCTGGAAGTCACATCAGGTTACTTTAGACCAGAAAGAGTCAGTGTTTCAGTTGGAGTCTGAAGGAGGGGAAGACACATGTCTCAGTTCAAATAGTCTTGAAAATGGTCTTTCATCTTAAGTATGCCTTCATAGTACTGGGTTGCCCTACTAAATATACTGAATAAGGATGGATTTTGTCTTATACCTCTAAAGCAGTGTTTGATTAAATATATATAGGATCTCTGTGACTTAGTAAAGTGACAAAATGAATTGTCATTTACAGCTTTCTAGTTTAAGTTAGTTCATTAAGTGTCTTTGTTTTGTCTTCCATACTACACAAATGCCACACCTCATCTATAGTGTATCAGACATAAGACAACTAAGTCCCATCCTGAGTATGTACATAATAGTCAATTATTAGAAAATACTTAATCTAATGTGTGTGAACAAAGTTGTTGCAGTCAAGTAAAATATTACATGCATATCATATATCATTATATCATTTATGTCAATGCTCTTATTTTGACTTTCATAGTTAAACCAGGAACTCCTTCTATCAGTTACCCTGGAGGCTCAGCATATGTAGGATAAATTAAGGTACATTTAGTGAGATATAGACATAAAAGGACATGCTCTAAGTGTGTTGCCTTCTAAGGAGAATTCACTATGCTTAGTCACTTTAGTCTTGATTCAAACCAGGGACCAGCAAGAAAGACAGACTCCTCGGCAGAGTGTGGGACAGAACTGTTCACTGGCATCAGTGAGACAGAAAGTCACAGGGGTAGCAACTTATTCTACAATGTGTCTATCAATCCTCTTAAAGAAGAGATCTCAGAGGAATCATCTATATTTCTATGAGTGTAATGAAAATAAAGTGAACAGTATCTCTAAATTTGCCTTCTATAAAGCCACTTCATTGTAAAACAAATAATAGCAAATGGCAAAGTGAAAAAACTTTATATTTAAAGTCTATTGTCTTTCACATTCTCTTTAGTTTCTACACTTTTTATGATTCTTCTTTTCTGTCTATCAATCCATACTGATAAGCATCCCTTTAACAACTTGTCTTCTGATAACATGCAATGTACATATAACATCTCCCCATCACAGACTGATAGTTATATATTTTTTTTAAAAAAAATGTGCAAATGGTACATATAGGATGCATTCATTTGTGTAAGCCATCTGCCATGGTGTGGGAATTACCAGTGCTATTATTTATAATCTGTGCTGTATAGTCTAAAGTCAACTTGACACAGGAACATGTAAAATGGATGAATCTCAGTTGAGATCCAGATGTAAGTCATTTTTAAAATTAGTGATTGATGGGGTATAGCCTACTGTGGGTGGGACCATCCCTGTGTTGGTGGTTGTTGGTTCTATAAGACAGCAGTCTAAGAAAGCCAAGAAAAGTAAGCCAGTACGCAGCACCCTTCTATGACTTCTACATCAACTCCTGTCACCATGTGCTGCCCTGCTTGAGTTCCTCCAATGGTGAATAGCCATATGGAAATATAAGCCAAATTCATTCTTTCCTATGCAACTTGCTTATTGGTCATCATGGTGTTAAATTGCAATGATAGAAACCCTAACTAAGACAGAATTTTAGAGTTAAAATTGTGTTGATGGGCAGTATTATATTATGTAGTTATTCAATTATTCTGCAATGTTACTATCCTTTTTTCCTTTTAATGTGTACTGTCACTGTTTTGATGTTTTGACTATTATCAAGTAAATCATCCATGCTTGTTCTTATACAATTCTGTTATAAACATGGTTCCATTTCTGGAGGTAGAACTTTTAGACCATTTGATGGATATGTGCTCAGTTACAAAAGGAGTTTTTGTCTAAGATTCTGCCCTGTTTTATATTCAACTATAATTTATGACAAAACTCTATCCTCAATTTCATCAGTACTTAGGGTACTCAGTCTTTTTAATTGTAGATATTTTGTGGTACACCCTTGTTTCTCATTATGATGACTAATGATCTCTTTGGCTTTTTCATGTGCTTGCTGACCATTTATATCTTCTTCTGGGAAGTGACTTTTGAAATGTTCATACACATTTCATAGTGTTGGTATGTTATTTTTATTTGGTTATAAGAGGTTTTCAGTATTCTTTCTTCGTATACAGCCTCCTGAATTCTAGTCCTCTGTCAGATTGTCCTTCCTGATTCTTTTTGTGCAGTATGTAATTTGTTAATTTGTTTCTGTCCTGATATCTTCTGGTACAGAATTTTTAAGTTTTGTCTTTTTCTTTTTAAGCTTTTTGCAATTTTTCAATCAGGTCTGAGAAGTGTTTGTGTTTTCAACCCTTGCAAGTAGTTCTAACTTGCAATCCAAAGTGAGATTGATGACATTATAGAGATAAGTCCTCTGAAAGGCTGGAGGGCAGTCAAGAGGCAAGGCAGTAAATTTTACAGAGAAGGATTGGTCCTCAGAGACTTAGTTGATGAGATGATTACTGCTTTGCTTCAAACCTTCCCAGAATCCCAACTGTGTTTCCTGAATAGGTCATTTTTATTTTTGAAGATACAGGGTAAGGTAGACAAAGTTTGGAGAACTTATTAACTCTGCTCAAATATAAAATGGAGACTCAGAGTTAAAATAGTAAAACTTCAGTGTGCTCTCTCTATCAGGAATACATTCAATATATAGGCTTATATAATCGTACTAAAGTATACTGTATGAGGGAAGTTATGAAACAAATCATAGGAAATATTACCACATATCAGATTAGATTGAGCTTAGTTTGCAACAATATTACACATGTGCACACACACACACACACACACACACACCAAACAACACCAAAAACAAAAATACAGAAGAAAATTAGCATAGAAAGACAGATTTTTTTTTATATTAATTCTTCCCATGTACTACATGTTCAGTGTACACTAATAAATAGCATATTGGCTCACAGGTCAGGTTTTGTAAATACTCCTTTTTAGAACAGAGACTTTTCCTTTGTTTATTTATTATGTGGGCTTACATTGATACTAAGTGGGCATTAAGAATATTTTGTCTCATACATTAAAGCCAAAAAGTCAAAATAATCATCTATGCCTTTACTGAACAGTTTGATGATAGCTGGTATAAAATATTTTTAAAGTTACATACACATCAATAGAACAGAAAGTTGTATACATAATTAAGAGATGGAGAATCTGAAGTTTGTGCATTTAGATGCTCCCCCAAGTCAGGAACATGACAGGATAGACTGTAAATTCATGGATGAATAGCCTTAATACAGAGTTTTTGTTTTTGTTGTTGTGTCATATTCTTCCCCTAAATATAAAAGACAAACCAAAGAATACTATTATAGAAAAAAAAATCTGATAGATACTAGAAACAAAGCTGAATGACAGAATGTTAGTAGCCATGGTTGAACGGTGAGAAGGAATTGTAGTATTTACTTACTCAGATATAAATGCATCACAAATTACTGCAGTATATAATATGAGTATGAACAATGTTTTGCAGTAGTCTTTCAGGTTTACTCCTTGAAACAATGTGATTTGTTACATATAGCATAAAACAAGACAGTGGAGAAGCAGCATCCTAAAATAGACTCTGAGACAGGAGAGTCGGAGGGTATCAGGACACACATAGTTGAAGACATAACATTTTAATCAAACTACTCAGATATGGAAAACTCACTGCACATCAGTGCATATGCTGAGAACAGGCTATGTGGCACAGTGTGTCCTTAAAACAAACTGTGAGAAGAAATGTCTACATTTTGACAGAAAAGGATAGCAGGGCAAGCTGTAATAAAGAAGGAGGTTATACCTCCTGTGGCTGTCCAGTCTACCTAGGACCCCAGCCTTCTGAGATGCTGGACATGTAGTCCTAAGAACAGAGGTACCCAAGTCTAAGAACCACCATTTCCTGAAGAAGCACATGTACCTGTAGATAGTTATAATAATACACAGCTATAATTCTTCCCAGTTCATAAGTTTTTAGTAAAAATCATGTAAGGGATCATGAGAAGAAGGAATGAATTGATTCAACTCAAATCACTTTATGATGATAGGAAAATGAGCTGATGAATTCATTTTCAACTACATTTCATTTTTGGAAGTCTCAGCATCACTGATATGCAATATGATAACTATAAACAAGTTTTATAGACCAGAAAAGCTAATTAACAAAACATCTTATTCTGAGAAAAAAAAAACTAACAAATAATCAAGCAGTCTTCTTTGTAATTGGTTTTAAGATGCAGGATTTTTTTTATTAAAGTTTTTTCATTTTTTTCCTGTTAATAAAGAATTTTAAATGGTAACTAAAATATTGGACATTACAAACTTTGATTACTTAAGGGCACTTGATAGAAATAACACTTAATTTATTCATTTTTTGCTCATTTATTCAATCATTTAATGGATAGTTTTTGAAATTCTACTAAATATGGGAATAACAAAGATGAACAAGAAAATTATTCTACCCTCTAGTATTCCAAGTTTTGCTTAGTAAAGTGCTGTATAAATAAATATTAACCAAGCAAAGTAGCAAAACAAAAGGGAATAAACATACATCAGGTATTGTTAGAGAAATGAATTATTTCTTCCTTAAGTAGAGCAGTCATAGATGGCCATAAAGCTTATAAATTCAGTTGAAATGTGCCAGACCCTCAGTTGCTTACAAAGAATTCATGAATGCAATGGGGTTTTGGGAGTAAGTGGGATATTTTTTAAAAATGTGAGGAAGGCTAGTAAGGTGCCTCCACTGGTGAAAAAGTTTCTCACATAAGCTTGAACACCTAAGTTCAATGTCTAGAACCCACAAAGGACTTGTGAAGGTTTTCCTCTGAACTCCAAATATACTCTCCCAGAGCCCACACATACATACAAACATACAAATACAGTAATAGCTCAAAAATAAAGATAAAGTTGCAAATAAGAAAGTAGACAACCATCTGGGCAGTGGTGGTGCACGCCTTTGATCCCATCATTTGGGACACTGAGATAGGTGGATTTCTGAGTTTGAGGCCAGGGGGCTACACAGAGAAACCCTGTCTTGAAAAACAAAACAAGAAAGGAAGAAAGGAAGAAAGAAAGAAAGAAAGAAAGAAAGAAAGAAAGAAAGAAAGAAAAAAAGAAATAAAGAGAGAGAGAAGGAGAGAGAGAGAGAGAGAGAGAGAGAGAG